>JACXGJ010006413.1:0-34519 GCA_016801105.1 Esox niger | reverse complement strand
CATTTGAGTAGCATACATAGGAGTACCATACTTTTGAGTAGCATACATAGGAGTACCATTCATTTGAGTAGCATACATAGGAGTACCATACTTTTTAGTAGCATACATAGGAGTACCATACTTTTGAGTAGCATACATAGGAGTACCATACTTTTGAGTAGCATACATAGGAGTACCATACTTTTGATTAGCATACATAGGAGTAGCATACTTAAGAGTAGCATACTTTATATGTTGCTGCTATTTCACATACAGTACATAATCATCATGAAGTTCAAGACAAAGTGGTTTGAATCTCTAGATTTACCAGATAGTAAAGTAATTATCTCAAAAAAGCCATTGGGTTAATGATAGTCAAATGTACCTTAACAAGAGAGAAGACAATCATAAGCAAAGGGAGACAAAAGGCAAATGCTTTTAATTAACATTTATTGCAATATGAAACCTTGTTTTGTTGTAAAAGTCAGTGTAGGATTTTGTATGTAGTACTTTTAACAATTGTATATGTGATTAGAGTTTAAAAAACAACAGCATTTTTTATATAATCATTTTAAGTTTTGTACAGAGAGTTCAGAAAATGTACCTCTTAAAATAACACCAGAGAAATAGAAAACGGTAATTGGTTGTAAGCACAAAATGTGTTAATCCTTGAGAAAATGACTCATTACCTAAGAGATGAGAGTAAAAAACTGCACAAGTCTGCAAAGAAGACTAGGAGTCTAGGAAGTTAAATCTGTTCATCCCTTCTCCCTCAGGGAAAATTAAATTTAATCTAGCTACGGTAAATGGCTAGGCTAATCATATTTCCCGGGCCGTGGATTTCGGGCAATTTTATAAATTGTCTTTGACATTCCATTGTTTGCACCTTTTGGTTCTCTATTTCTTTCTCTTAATTTTTTTTTGGTTAAACACATTTCCTATAAAAGACAGGAAAAGTGCATTAACATGTATTTCCCTTTGTTCCCACTGGCCGTCCTACTGTAATTGTGTTCTACTTGGCTTTTAGCCACTCAACATATGGCCAGTAAATTCCTACTTCACACAAACATTCACTTTACCAGAGTTTTGTGTTTATAATACCATTATAATTATCATATTATATTGTTAGCACCATTACATACAGTTGTGCTCATAAGTTTGCATACTGTGGCAGAAATTGTGATATTTTGGCATTGATATTGAAAATATAACTGATCATGCAAAACTTATTTAAGGATAGTGATCATATAAAGCCATTTATTATCACATAGTTGTTTGGCTCCGTTTTAATACATAATGATAACAGAAATAACCCAAATGGCCCTAGTCAAACCAAAAATGTACATACCCTTGAATGTTTGTCTTTGTTACAGACAAACAAGGTAACACACACAGGTGAAAATGGCAATTAAAGGTGAATTTCCCACACCGGTTGTCACGGTCCCGGCCTGCTGGGGGCGTTCTGTTCCACGTTTTCTGTTTGTTTGTGAGTTGTCGTGTCCTTGTTTCAGTTGATCAGTGTATTTCGTTCACCTGTGTTTTGCCTCCACCTGTTTCTGTTCTCCTCGTTAGTCTGTGTATTTAGTTCTGTCAGTTTCTCCCTGCCTTTGTTGGGTCATTGTCCAGGTCAGTGTCATTGTTTCCTGTCAATGTTGTTCCTGTCTGTTTACTGTTTGTCTGCTCCTGCTCCTGCTCACCTAGTTTCAGTTTGTTCCGTTGTTTTTAGTAGTGCACGGCACACGGTTTTGTTTTGTATTTAGTTTGATTAAAGTCTTCCCCTGCATCTGCCTCCATCTCCCTTTTTGGATTCCCCACACACCCTCGTGACACCTGTGGCTTTTTAAATTGCAATTAATGTCTGTGAAGAAATAGTCAATGAGTTTGTCAGCTCTCATGTGGATATACTGAGCAGGCTAAATACTGAGCCATGGGGAGCAGAAAAGAACTGTCAAAAGACCTGCGTAACAAGGTAATGGAACTTCATAAAGATGGAATGGAAAAGGATGGAAAAAGATGGAAAAGGATATAAAAAGATATCCAAAGCCTTGCAAATGCCAGTTAGTTCTGTTCAATCACTTATTAAGAAGTGGAAAATGCAGTGATCTCTTGATGCCAAGCCAAGGTCAGGTAGACCAAGAAAAATGTCAGCCAAAACTCCCAGAAAGATTGTTCGGGATACAATGAAATACCCACAAGAAACTTCAGAAGCAATACTGGCTGCTCTGGAAAAAGACGGTGTGATTGTTTCAAGGAGCAAAATACAACGATACTTGAACAAAAATGAGCTGCATGATTGAGTTGCCAGAAAGAAGCCTTGACAGCCCCAATGCCACAAAAAAGCCCTGTTACAATATGCCCGTCAACACCTTGACGTGGAATTTGGAGTGACGAGACCAATACAGAGCTTCATGGTCACAACCAACGCTATGTTTGGAGAGGGATCAACAAGGCCTATGGTGAACAAAATACCATCCCCACTGTGAAGCATGGTGGTGGCTCACTGATGTTTTGGGGGGGGGGGGGTGAGTTCTAAAGGCAGGGGAATCTTGTGAAAATTGATGGCAAGATGAATGCCACATATTATCAGAAAATACTGGCAGACAATTTGCATTCTTCTGCATGAAAGCTACACATGGGAAGCTCTTGGACTTTTCAGCATGACAATGACCCTAAGCACAAGGCCAGATTGACTCTCCAGTGGTTACATCAGAAAAAGGTGAAGGTTCTGGAGTGATCATCACAGTCTCCTGACTTTTATATCATCAAGCCACTCTGGGGAAATCTAAAACATGCGGTTCATGCAAGACTTTGGATGACCTTGAGGTGTTTTGCCAAGATGAATAGGCATTTATAAAAATGTGTTTAGCCTGCTCACTCATGTATTCTTTACAAATGGTACATTTATTACCAATTATCCAAGGGAATGCAAACTTTTGAGCACAACTGTACCTATGCAAATAGCCTTTGAATGGGTATCACTAACTACTGATACCATCTCAGTGGAGTCACAGCAAAGAATAGAAAAGTGGGACCTAAAGTCTCCCTGCTTTGCTCTCAGCCTGAAGGCAGTCGATTCGGGATGAGGCCTTGGGACGGACAACCATCCAATGTAACAGAGGTACTTGTATATCAGCCTTCCTCACACCGCAGTCGGCCTTTACCTAACAGAGTGGTCCATTTGATGATGTCACTGAAATCCATGCCCAGTCGGTGACTGTTTCTATTTCACTGCAGCTTCTGCCACTGGTGAGAAAGGGAGCTGATGTCGCATTGGCAGACAAGGTTTCAGATCCATCCTGTGGAGTAGCCTAGGGGTCCCTGTGGAGTAGCCTAGGGGTCCCAGGGGAGTAGCCTAGGGGTCCCAGGAGAGTACCCTAGGGGTCCCAGCGTGAGTGTTGCAGTTGCCCCATTCGGATTCTGGGGTTTCAGACATCAAATTGGTTTGCCTTGCCTCTTCGTGCCCTGGTGACTCCTTGTGGTGGCCCATGAGCATAATCGGAAGTCAGGAGTGTGTATTCCTTCCGGTAAATAAGAATTCCAGTCTGGACTTTCAGAAGGGGATCGAATGAGCTTCGGAAGACACATCCACAGTCCCGATTCCACTGAGAGTTGCTGCAATGAAGCACGGGTCTTAGGAGTATCACCAAATTAGGGAGAAAAACAGGGGAAAGTAAAAAGAAAGAAAAGCAGCTGTTGTCATGTAGAAGTAAATAACAGAATCATGTGAATCTGAGTAACACAACCCTTTACAAGTCTTTTTTTATTTGCATTTTTAACAAATGACCAAACAACATTTGTTATAGAAGAATCTGCAGTCATGTCTTCCACCTACTCTACAAGAAAGGCTGAAATGTGCATTGATTGGCCACATCTAGTGGACATAAAGAGGTACCACACCAGAGTTCCAAATGTATACATTGTACAGCAAGAGGCTTTCAGAAATCAATCTTCCCTTACAGATGACATATTTTGATTTGATCTTGTGTTTTCGCTGCAGGACATGCCAACAAAACGTAACAAGGTTTTTTAAAGGCTTAAGAAGTTGATAATATGCACTATACACATGAGTTTATGCATCCGAATCCACAGGACAGTCAAATTCCAAATGCATTCCAATGTGCTCTCAATTGACAAGAAAAGGCTAAAAGCAGAACGTTTCAATACAAGATACCAGACAGTCAGATTTAAAGGGTGTGTTAGTGCAATACATAACAAAGGCTCCCATTGTGATAGTCAGGGATTGTATGTATTCTCTAAATTCAAGTACCACTATCCATGAAACATTATTAATTCAGATCAGAAAGATGTAATAGATCCTGGATCAACACTACTATTCTGAGACACTCGACTGATTTGAACAACCGGTGTGCCTGCTTTTAGTAATGGAACTCTAGGATGGTAATCAGGGCCAGTATTTATTTGTAGCTGCGCTGATCTAGATTAGAATATGATCACATAGACACCAGGACACGATTTTAGATCTGCACTTTCACTGGGTGCCTAAATACCCACCTTGCTCAGTCTTGTTACATGACATGAGCTTTCAGATGTCCATTGAGTTCAATCCAAAATCAGAGAGCAGCTCTTTGTACTGCTGATGGGATGACAGGCTTTCCTTCTCCCACTGCAGCCGGGCCTCGACCAGGTTAGAGGTCAAACTGTCCAAAGTGTCCTGTAGGAGGTTCATCAAGAATTGTATCACAACGGGTCCAAAATCAAACTGGACTTCCCATACAGAATTTCAGTGCCATTAGGCCAGGTTTACACAGACAGCTTCACATCTTATTTTCCCCCACTAATTGTACACTTCCCCCCACTAATTGTACACTTTCCCCATCTTGTGAATTGCAGAATTGTTTACAGTATTTCCTCAGTTGCCTAGTAAACTGCGCGCATGCAAAAATACATGCATGACTTCCGTTTATTTTAATGTGATCCCACCACAATTTTCTCTAATAAGACACAGAGATCCCACCATTGTGCACAAATGAATTGCCCATCAACAATAATAACCTGAAGCAGTCACTTCCTGTTTCTTCCATGTAATAACAATCACTTCTTCACTTCCATGTAAAAACAATCACTTCTTCACTTCCATGTAAAAACAATCACTTCTTCCCTTCCATGTAAAAAACGTAGCCCTCTTTGAAGTTGAAATCAATTTACTCACATGCAGAATCTTCTCATAGTCAATCTCCATGCTGTCCAGTTTGTTTTGTAAGTCAGCTATTGTGGCATCCTTCTCTTGCTGCATCTGTTCACGCTCTTTCCTCTCAGCGCTTAACTTCTCCTGACAATGAACTGATCACAGACACACACACATATCACAGAAAATGAATTTTCAGGGATGCCATTAATGAAATCAAACAATCCTGTTCACTTTGAGAAGTGTGAACACCTTTTGGGTGCAGGTGGGGTTGAGGGTGCAAGTTGGGTGGGAGAGTGACATTAGATGGTGGGAAATAGAGGCTTTAAGCTCTAATAAAACCTTTTTTTAAATAAGCAATGCTGGGTCTCAGCTGAATCTGAACTTTGCCAAGAGCACTGAATATAATTCTCACTTCTACAACCTCAATTAGCTTAGACAAAGCTTGATTTTCAAATGATTAACTTATTACTGAGGACTCAAGCCTCTCTTATCCCAACCAGTCTCTCCAAAGCACCAATGCCTCAAATCTCTTAAAGTGTATCTGATTTTGTAAAAAAAGCACATACCAATAAAAATAATGGAACAGATTATATACAACAGCTTACCAAGCTGTTCTTGCAGTAAGGTGACCTCATCCCCTAAACCTTTCACGTTCACCGTCATTTCTGTGAGCATGGTCTTATACTGACGGGTGAGATCTGCAAGGTATTACATCATCACATAGACAGATATAACAAAACAATAACTTTCCACACAGTATAATAATGGGATCCACACGAGTTGACACGTTCATTATTCAGATTCTTCCTTTGCAGCGGATTGAGAATCCAGTTTTTCCCACTACAGATAGGATAGATGCAAAATAGAACCCTTGGATAGCATGGATAATGCTTTGAAACTCCCTGGTGTGTGCGTGAATTGGTTCCTTTCCACAAACCTGCACTGACGTCTTTGCGGTCCAGTCTCTCATGGCGGAGCACCTGCTCGATTTCCCGGATACGAGACCTCAGGTCATGACTGATAGACTGGGCATGTTTTGTCAGATCCCCTCTCAGGGCTGTTGTGAGAATACATTTAAGTATAGTTCAAAAAGCTGCCATCATCAGATTCTCTGTATACAGGTTTTAGTTGTGTTTTTTAGTTTTTCAACATCCAAATTAGTTTTGTTGTAGCATGGTCTAATGATGTTAGTTCTCTTGTCTTCTCTGTGGTCACAGTCAAGCTTATACAATGACAATTTCATAACTTCCTGTCAAGCCTAGTTAGGTTTATCAAATCTCTCAAAGATCGTGATCTGATAAAAAATGTATCAAAACTTGATACATCTATTTATCAAAAGCGTTTTAGGATTAAAGCCAAAAAAAATCTTCTAGTGTTTTCCATAGACAACATGATAGTGGCTTTAGGTGGAGGAGTGCATGCTGTATTTAGCAGGGTTCTTACCAAGATGATCCCTCAGAACTGTAACGTCCAATTCACTTTGTTTGTACTTCTCCACTAATTCATTCTTCCCTGCATGAATACATTGTATTACAAACATCAGATACGCAGAGGGCATGTGCGTTTTTGCATGATATATATCAAACAAAATGATAGATTATTAGTAGTAAACGAAAATGTATATATAGTCGACCTAATCAATCGAACATGAACCTCAACAGCCGGCATAAAGTAGGAAATATAACGTACCCTCATCTGTTTTCTTCTTTTTGTTGTCTGACTTTTTGACATTCGTTTTCACTTTCTTCTTCTTTGGAGGCATTGTTCTGCTGCAATATTGCTGTACAACAAATGTTTGTCCACTTTTAACACTATAAGACTTTATTATGACTAAGAGATCAGATCATAATCAGTGTGTACGCTATTGCGCAATTGTGTCGCGTAGTTGTTGTGGTGACTACGTATTCAGGAACATTGGGACGTTGTTTGAGAGCTGTAAAGAGACTCCTGTTGGAGAGCACGCCATTTTATAACTGATTGGATACGCCTAACAACTCAGATTTGGGATTAGATACACCAGTATTTTAAATGCTGTAAATTGTAAACCCATTAGCCATTACCCATTATGCAAGTATGGGCATCCATATTCTATATGTAACCAATAAGGCACGAGGGGGGTGTAGTATATGGACTATACCACGAAACTATTCGTATATTATTGCCATAAAAATGATTAATATTACATTTTACTAGTCCAGTTGCGTTGGTAACCGATATGAAAGAACAATGAGGCATCTTAAGTGTTGGTGATATTTCCAATATACCACTAAGCGTTGAGTCCAGCCAGTCCGTTACGTACCTAAGAAAAGCTCTTAGGCAATGTTAACATATATTGGACATACGATATTTTTCAGACAAGTTAAATCACCTTGGTAATTTCATTGGGGTAGGCTACTCATGTGACCCGGGTACAACTTTGATTCTACTTCCTGATTGGTTAAGAGAATCTCTCTGCTCAAATGTTTGTAGTTTCCAAAAACGGAACCATAACCGTACTTAAACATTTGTGTAGAAAGAAATAACCCTTACAGCTCTCGTTCACGCAGTCTAACATAAAGACCAGTGAATACAAGGCGCGTGTCGGTATTTTCCGGTATTTTCACACCGTGGTAGCGCATGAAGAGGGCGTGGTTGGAGGAGGAGTTTGAACATACTAGCGAGGGCTGGACGAGCGAATGCAAACGGAAGGGGATGAACAGGAAAACCTAGGGCCGTACACGCACGGAGGGGAAACTGCAGGCGGTGTTTAATTTTTCTAAATGTATTTATTCACCCTGTCTGCTTTCCATTTTTTATATATTTTGTGTACGTTTTCCGGTGGTTAATGAACGTCACAGTTAGTTCTGATTGTAGTAAACGATTTAGCAAGCTAGCGACTCTTTATTGTCTTTAGCCTGGCACAGAACTTCCCGTCATAGACAAGAACGCAGACGGAAAGAACGAGCAGCTGAAAAGGGAACCAATAGGTTGTCAATGAGAACACAGTTCAATTTATACGGAGAACGGACGGACAAACAAGTTGATATATTATTGTTCTCTTTCAGTACATTAAATAGTTCTCGACTTGGCTTGCCTGACTGAATCTGGGTTGTATGCCTTGCTGAGCAACCCAGCTGCTGCAGCTTGCGCGTGTGTCGCGGAGGGTTGAGCCAACCACTGGTTGGGGGGTTTAATGGGAGCCTGGTTTCGATAGATCTCCCTTCTCCCCCCGACGGACCCTCGCTCGAATTCGACTCGGGCGCTGTCTTCGCCGGGGGGTGCTGGTTTTTGGTCAGTCTTACTGGGGAAGGAGGGCGGTCCCCCCCAGCACCGACTGTCGCTCTGGCCGACCCTGGTGGAGCCTAATATGGCAGGAAACCTGAAGAAAGGCGGAGGTCTAATCGGTATGATGAAGGACGCCTTTCAGCCCCATCATCACCACCTCCAGTCCCATCACCAACCTGGAACCGTTGACAAAAAGACGGTGGAGAAATGCTGGAAATTAATGGACAAGGTGGGTGTCCAGCAAATGACTATCCAACTGATTACCATGGCCAGGAAGTTATACGTTGTTAGCATAGCTAAAATAGCTTATTAGCTAGCTCGCGAACTTACTACACTAGCTAGATATCAGTGCTGTATTGTATAGCTACAGCCAACTACATAACGTTAGTTGGGTTACACATACCCTACAACAAAGCATAGAAACGATGGTTATTATATTGAGCCGCAATATAAATATTCTACTCTTCTAAGCAAGATCTAGGGACTAGCTAGAGTGAGGCACTTTGGAGTGGAGTGGAGTACTGTACTGTATGTAGTTGGCTTGATGTTCGGGGCTGGATTGCTAACCGTAGTTATGTTGGCCAGCTATTGGCTGTTAACTTTGGGCTTGGGCTTCCATCATCAGACGTACCGGTAAAATTACTGAGCTAGCTGCGTTTTAGATCGCCGGCATTGACTGCCTAGTAGAATAATGTTGTATTATGAGATTTTGCTCTGTACATATTCTTGTATAGTATTACACACCATTGTTTAAACAATGTCGTGCCGACAGTTTAACTGCTGGAGTCCAGCACTTGGCCGGAGCCCCGGAAGTCCAGTAGTGAGGGGTATGGAAATGAATAAGTGATCATCACAAAGTTGACTGAAAGTTCACCACTGTACGTCTTGGAAAATGTAGTCAGCGCGCAGACCTGAAGTTTCCTGTGCAATTCACACGGATTTATCTCGGTTAGTCAGAGGACTAGACCGTCTCTTGTTTAACATTTGTTTTTCTAGACGTCTTGGCTGCACACAATTTAAGACGCCAATTGTATGCTATCAGGGTGAACCTAAGTCCCTCAGGCTTGTGTCATATCAGCAGTTTGTAGAACATTGACTTCCACAAGACAAGCCCACATCATGAAGAAGAGGTCACTTACAAAGAGAAAAACAGAAGTGGTACTGCTATGTCACTTCTCCTTTTCTGTTTCAGAAAGTGACCCGGGGCTTCTCAAACAATAGTGCACAGGTTGTGGAAGGTGTGTGTCAGTGTCAAATTTTGTAAGGCTGTGAGTAGGCTAGCCCAACAGCAGGTCCTGAGCGTGATGTTTTATGGCTAGACTTTTGAGTGAAAAACACAGGATCACAGTACACAGATCTGACTGTAATGTTTTAGCTTTAGAGTGCCACCAAGTGTTACACCTCTCAGTGTTACCTGTATCTCACAAATTGTGCCCTGAGGCAGGATCCAACAACCAACTTCATGAATGACAGTTGGAAACAGTGTTTGCCACTAGTGTACTGTATGAATTTCTCTCCTATTTCAAAGCAGTTGATCATGTTTAACGATTAATAACCATTTGTTGTCATATCTTTCATGGCAGGAATATGCAGTCATCGGTTGTCTGTTAAAAGGCAGCATGTTTTTGGTTAAAGCAATACTTTTAACCTGAGCCGATACAGCTCTGATTAAGAGTAGTGTGCTGTATTATAGGGAACTGGGCTCTGGGGCACGGTGGGCACAGTGGGATGTTAGTGAGAGGGTCCAGCTCTGTAATGAGGGGGTTAGGCTTTGTCACTGTCTCCAATCTTAAATTTAGCCAGACAGTGGAATAGTGCAACAGAGCTGAGAGGCAATCTTCACTTCCTTTTTTTGGTTCAGTGAGTTCTGCCACTAGTGTCTGTCTGTGTGTGCGCGTCTGTCTGTGTGTGCGCGTCTGTCTGTGTGTGCGCATCTGAGTGTGTGTGCATGCACGTCTAGCCTTCTGATAAGTCCGGGGAGACCCTTTGATACAGGCTTATCTGCTCTAGGACAGGACCCATCTACCGGGGTTGGAAGCGTTGCAGTGAGGACTCAGTGGAGAGGGGAACAGCCTACTGCTACCCCCTCTGACTGACATTAGCAAGGCCGCTGTTCAGCCAGCCTCCCTCCCCAATCTCAGCTGGTTACACAGAGATAAGTAGATAGATAGCTTGCTTGCTTCTTTTCTCTCACTTTTTCTTTTTTCTGTCTCTGCCTCTCTCCCCTCTGTGACGGTGTGATCTTTGAGACCCTCTTATTTCACTGATAAGAACAGACTGGAGCTCGCAAAAGCAGCTGCAACCGACACTGCTGTGTGTCTGGGAAGTGGACTGTGACATAAATTGCAGCACTGATACACATAACAAGAACAGTGCTGTTCAGTTTGCCCATTTTGCCCAATGCCCATGATACTATGCTAGTCAAGACCTGGTATGTTATTTTTATAGCTTGGCCAACTCATGGCCAAATGAAAGTTGCCTAGATCAGCATCAGGTTTGTGGATTAGAACTGTGTTTCTAAGAATTAAATTAGACTGACTTCTAAAAATCCCACATACAGAATTGGGAGGTGTCACAATCTGCTCCTACGTACCGTGAAAATGACATCTGGCGGCCGGAGTAGGGATGAACATTAGTGTTTGAGGTAGTCATAACAGATCTGTTACCTGGCTTTCAAATGCAAAGCAGCTGATCATATAGGAGAAACAGTTCCCATTTTTCTAAATATCCCAAATCTTCCCTGCTCCTTCACTGGACACTGCAGGTTGAACTGTTGCTTTATCTGTGCAAACACACGTATGTTCACTGGGTGTTTATGGGGTTGAATGTGTGGTTGATTGTCCACAGTTGTCTCCAATGCATGCTATTTGTTGCTGTTACCTAATGGTATGGCTTAGTTGCGGACGGGCGTTGGAACATACAGCTGTGATGAGAGCCTCAGACAGATTCACATGCAAATAAATGCTGCCGGTCCTGCATCAACATCCGACATACAACCAAAGACAGGACTCATAAGAGACCTGTCTCTGTGTTGCGGAGGGACCTGTCTCTGTGTCGCGGAGGGACCTGTCTCTGTGTCGCGGAGGGACCTGTCTCTGTGTCGCGGAGGGACCTGTCTCTGTGTCGCGGAGGGACCTGTCTCTGTGTCGCGGAGGGACCTGTCTCTGTGTCGCGGAGGGACCTGTCTCTGTGTCGCGGAGGGACCTGTCTCTGTGTCCACAAATAACTGTGTGTGTGTGTGTGTGTGTGTGTCCTGTATTACTGACCAACAGGAAGCTGTAAGCTTGAGCGGAGTGTGTTCATTCCCCACGCTGTGTCGAAGTCCTTAAAATAGACTCACTTAGCAAACCCTGAGAGTCTCAATCTCAGCACTGCTCTTTCACTCACTCTCCCACTACTTCTCCAAGAGCCTCTTCTCACTCTCAAATCCCTTCTGTCCCTGGTCCTGACTGGCCTTGATACTCACACAGGCCTCCACTGCATTCAGGCAGAGATGGCGTGTTTTGCATTCAGGTAAACAGTGTTGGTGTGATTATGTTGCTCCGTTGTCATTCCCTTGTATTTGCCAAATGCTTTTCAATGGTTATATTCATGGTCCCTTTTCACAGGCTTTTATTTGGCGTTTTAGTCATTTATCAAAATCTCTGAGGAGGCTGACTCATCCCCCTCCCTCCCTCCCTCCCTCCAGGTGGTGAGACTGTGCCAGAACCCCAAGCTGGCCCTGAAGAACAGCCCGCCTTACATCCTGGACCTGCTGCCAGACACCTATCAACACCTCCGCACCATCCTGTCCCGCTATGAGGGCAAGATGGAGACGCTCGGCGACAATGAGTACTTCCGTGTCTTCATGGAGAACCTGACCAAGAAGACCAAGCAAACCGTCAGCCTGTTCAAAGAGGGCAAGGAACGCATGTATGAGGAGAACTCGCAACCCAGGTAAAAGCTCGTTGTGGGGGGAAAAAAACGGATGTATCCGTTTATACACATGAATGTTTGTAGTTTTGGAAATGAAGGTGGACGTTAATGTAGGTGCTTCTCTGATAATAGTGCATTGTTAGATCTGACAGTTGCCATTTCCTGGTGAAACATGACCCAATGAAAAGTTATTCTGTTCTTGTAAAACATGCAAAGGCTTAGTACGACAGTGGTCTGTAAAGGCTCTGAATGTATTCACCTGCTGTAGCTGATGGAGGAAGGGCTATTTCTGAGCTCGACCCTTCCCTGTCAATGCAGTTGGTTGGATGGTTAAATGTGTTTGAATGGTTCTTAATCTAACTCAAAATGGAGCAGTGTAGCTTTGCTCTGAGAAAAAGCAAAAGCGAAGGGTGTTGTGGTTTGCACATGTGAACATCTGTGGTCAGGGTGACTACTGTTTGTGTCTCTGCCTGCCTGCCTGCCTGTAAATGAGCTGACAGACTTTGTCGTTGCTAATGCCCAGGATGTAAGGTCATAAGAAGCTAAAGAGACTGCAGAAACACAGGACACCTTTATGTTTCCATGACTTGGAATGTGCCCCTTCTGTTCAAGCATTCCTTTTAATTTTTCTTGCTTGACAACTGAACTGTAAATCCATCTTATATTTGAATCATTTTGAAGAGGTTTTTCATGCTTTCTTTTACAGGGAAGTAGGGGAAGATGAGTGGAAAGAGTTTCTTGCTCAATTCTTGTTACTCAGCGTTTTTATCAGCCACTACATATGTCAGTTTGAAACACTTTTCATTGCAGTTTTTTAGGTGAATCCAAGAGTGGTGTTTGCAATCTCATCAGCATTTGATAATCGCTAGCCAATCAGTTCCAAAGCCATTGATGCATTTTGTCTGGTTTTGGACCAACCCAGCAGTATCTGTAACTACTGGTATGATTCGGTAGAAGTGGGGAAGAGTATGCTTCATTTAATTTTACCAAATGTCTTCCAGACTGACATGTTGGTCTTTCAGGAATGCCAACCTCAGCTGTAATGTTCACATAATGTGGCAAAGTGAACATTTTTATTCTGTCTTTAAGCTGACCAGAATGCATCATGGGTGCTCATCCTGGCAGCTCCCATCACCTTCTGATGGGTTTGGGCAGTAGCTGAATTTCATGTGGACTTTGGGTTATGGTTAGTTTGTGCAAAACTAACCATTAAGCCATTATTCAGATTCTTTCCTGCTCATGAATTACATTCTGGAATGGTGCTTGTTACATATGACAGTGAATATGCAACTGCACTTGAAACTATTTTGTATTCAAATTTGGTCAACATAGTTAACATCGTTATATATTCCTCCAGCCTTATTTATTTATACAGCGTATAGCTCCATTGAACTACATTCATACGTAGGTGGTGTCAGGATGTACACACAATGTCTACTCAAAATAAGGATGTATACTGTGTATAGCCTCTCCATTACAAAATGCGTAGGAGCAGGGGAATTGGAGGGACATGTCGTGAAGTGCCGCGGTGAAATAATACCAACACAGCGGTTCAGTAGATTTTGCAGAAGTCCATAGAAGCAGAGAAGAACCCAAATGTATATAGTTGTTGTGAAGTCACGTGTAAACATATTTTTTTTACTTTTAGGACAGTCTTAAGATGCCATGTGTTTTTTGTAATTTAGGCCATAGGAAATATATACTTTTTCGGCTTATTATAATTGTTTTTCCAAAATCTAATAATTTCCCCCCATATCATTTTTTCTGTCACACCTCCATTTAATCACGATTGACAGTAATTTTGCACGGATCAGTTGTTTCTCCTTCACCCTGATACATATCTGCAATTCCAAATAAGAAACGACCACTAAATTATATACGGTAGATAAAGTGAAATTCTGAAGCCCACACCAAACTCTAAACGCGCTAATATAAACCACCCGTCTGTTAACACTCTGTCAGCGTAGCATTATCAAGATCAAGTGTTTCAGGGAGGTGCGGGCTATTGAAATTTAGCTTACTTTGATCGGCATGCTACGGGCTGGTTGTCTAGATCTCATAGATAGCAAAACAAGGGTTACGGAAGGCGATGCCATTCAGCATTCAACACGCCCACCACCCTGTCGCCCTTTATCCAAACAATATCTGACGACCTTAAACCCACCCGCACTGTGGATATAACTGGCAAGACTGGGGATTGTGATATGTAGGGATGCACCGACACCAATATCGGGCTCATGCTTGTACTCGTACACACAGAAATATGCCGATACCACGCATTGAAACATTAAGTGAAACTGTCGCTTCTGGACGCATACGTATAGAATATTGACCTCAGATTGGTAGAGCGGGACGACGGAGATATCCGCAATGAGAGTGCAAGGCCTGCTCTGCTGAACTGTGTAGAGGAGGAAAGGAAATACACAAATGTAATATAAGCAATTTGATCGAACATCATTAGACCCAACACAGCGCTGAGTTCAACGAGTACGCTAATGCTAGCAGCGCAGAACCACAACAACAGATAACTCCCAACACTGGAGAAGCAAAATAAAATGTCCAGGCAGCTCGCGGATAGAACAAAAATGAAATAGCAGGGCATGAAACGATTCAGTGAGTCGCGCAAGGTTAACTATTGCACGAGCACCAAAGCAGAGAAGCAACGTCGTGCACGTTCAGAGTATCAGACTAGCTAGTGAGGTAAGAGAATTAACTGTATGTGCAAGTTTCTGTTGAACTGTTAGTAAGTGGCTGTCACATTCATATAAAGGTAGCCATTGTCTGAGCGACAACTCACGGCAAGAAGCTAGCTAACTTTCAAAACTCGATAGCTACAATGGATTAGCGTCATGTAGGGGACGTTAGAGGTTTGGCAGCAACAATAAGGCCTCCGGTTTTCATTTTCTGCCTTCAAAATAAGTGCAACTTTATTTAAATTCGGCAGCAACAATAAGACTCCAGATTTTGGTATTTAATCTTCAAAATAAAAGCCTGCGATGGGTTGTATGTGTTTACATTCTCAGTGTGGGGTACAATCTAAATTGAACAAATTACTATTTAAATAGGAGAGACTTATGTAAAGGGATGATGTTATTGCAATGCATAAAACATGTTTGTAGCATCCCATAGAAAAATAACATTTCAGCGTTTTGGTGTTTCAAGAGGCTGGTTACAATATGATGCCTAGGCTGTGGTGACTAGTTGTTCTGTGTGTGGCCGGTATGCTAAAGATAAAAGCCGAAACCAATAATAAAGTCTGTATATAAATCCAGAGATGCAAAATACCTTATCTCAATGAAATGTACTGACATTAATGTATACATGACATAAAAAGGAAATACTTTCTTTCTATGCCTGGCTTGTGGATTTTTTTGTCTACCTGTCCTCTTGGCAGGTTAGCCACAAATGTATTTTTGGACACTGTATGCCAAAATTGGGACCGAATGGGGAAACACTAATTCAGGGGTGTCTACACTATTCCACGGAGGGCCGTGTGTCTGCAGGTTTTTGCTCTCTCCTTGTACTTGATTGACTAATTACGTTACTCACTGATTAGTTTCTACCTTCACCTGATTGTTTAGGTGTGAACTGGGAACAAATTCATAGGAAAAAACAAAAACCTGCAGACACATGGCCCTCCGTGGAATGGTTTTGACACCCTAGCACTAATTGTTCTAAAATTACGTTTCAAAATGAACATCACCCCGGCTTCGAATATTTAGGTAGACACCACTAAGCATTGTGTTAAACTGACTAACATTTCTGATTAAGTTTACTTCTACCACAAATGGCATCAATGAACTTTTATGGCTTTTGCCGCTTGTTGTTTTAGTAGCTTATTAGCCTGAAGTAGGCCTACTAGTATCTTACAACTTGGAAAACTTATAAGAATTAAGCAATTGCTAGTGAGACTGAAGACGATATTTACACTGACCACGCTTCATTTCGTGGCATAACAATGTTGGTGTACTGGACTGTGCGGTGCAGGACTGTGCTTTGATGTGCTGGACTTTTCTGTACTGGTCTGGGCTTTGCTGGACTGGGCTGTACTGGACTTGGCCTTTTTGAGGGGTACTGCACCGGGGTTGACCAGAATTCACTACCTGAGTGCTTGGAAACAACTCTGGCTCTGTTGATCATGGCAGGTTTTGTGGTGGCAAACATTTTTGAGAGATGTATCTATATGCAAATGTTTGGACAGTCTATGTTTTTAAAATGCAGACCTTTGTAAGCTAATGTAACCTTGTTTTCCTAAACTACAATATGCTGAATTATGCTCCACTTATCTGTACTGTATTGAATTACGCTGCACTGAACGCTACTGTATTCTACTAGGGTCTAATTTGATGTCCAGACATGTGGAAGCCCTACCCTGCCAAAATCTGACCTGTCATACAGTAAAACATTTGAGGATTTGAAGATTGATTTTCAAATGCCTACCTAACTGGCCCTAGTCCAAGCCTGCCCAACATTTCTGAAAATCAACAGGCAGAACAATGAGTATTTCTCTCACGCTCGCTCGCACGCACACTCACGCTCGCACACTCACGCTCGCACACTCACACTTTAAGAACAGCACAATTTCTTTAAAGTACCTTTTATTCTAGGCATTTATTTGCTTATATTGTGCAAAAAAGTGTGGAAGGATTGTGTAGCTTTTACCAAAAGACTGGTCAGACTCCTGGGCCACTGCACTTTGTTTAGATATTGCACTGCCTCCAGTGTAAATATTGGAGCCTTACTGCCATGGTTTAACCAAACCAGCGCTAGCAGCTGTACCTGTGCCCTGACCGGAATAAAAAACGGTGCCTCAGTGACTGCGATGCAGTGTTGTAGATGCAGACCAGCATGTCCCTCAGGAACTCTGTTTTTTCGGGTTCTGATTCGCCAATCTGAGGGGAAACGAGAGTATGAGAAGCCGTGCAACAGCTCACACAAGCAGTGACTTGTAGAGGAAGCGGTAAGAAGGGCCAAAAACACGTGTCCCTGAGTTATACATATTGAGGTGAGATATCAGATAACTGATTGATCTGGTAACGGTAGCTCTCACAGCTTGTACTGCTGTTAGCTGAGCTAATTAACGGAGTATATCATTTGTGCCTTGAACATCATGTTTTTGAAGATGGGTTACATCTAGACATTTCCAGAATGCCCTTATAAGAGCAATGCAAGTTATTTTATTTGAATTTGATCTCCAATTCTGTTCTCCATCCAAAGGGGGGGAATAAGCTTAATGGCAAACAGTCGCAAGGAAATAAAACATGTGATTGGTCAGTGGGCATGCCAAAAATGTACTGAGAAAATATTATGGGCTATGTTTTTGCTCACTAACAGTATTTTATTACTGTGCCTTCCTTTTAATGTGATTGGCAGAGTAGAGATGGCTGTGGATGGATGTCCTTTTATATGGCTTGTGTATGTATATATGTATATATATTTTTTTTGGACAGAGAGTCTCCTTGTGCTGAAACTGAGTGAGTGTGAGGGGAAGCTCTGCTCTAAAGTTAATTCCTCTTCCCCATAGTTGAATTAGCATTTAGTAATGGGCCCTTTTGAACTGTCTTAACCACTCCTTTGTGAAATTAATTTTCATCATCACTTCATTACAGACTGAGTAGCCCCAGAGTCTGGGCTGGTTATAATGGATAAAGCTGCCTCACACAGGGACCGGAGACAAAGACTGCTATTGTGCCTGGAGAAAGGCTCCCATGAGTACATGGTTAACCAGTAGAGAGCATCCTGTGTTACCAGCAGCAAATGGATTTCGCTAAGTGACACTGCTACACCACTTCCTCTTTCCCTCTGGACAGGGCGGAGATAGTTAAGAACAGATTGTTACATTATTCTCTTCAACTGCAACGGCATCATCAGCTAGATGTTATCCGTTCCTATTCATGTTGTGTTAATGGCAGAATGGTATTCAAGGTCCATACCAAACTGGGGTTCCTTCTCAGACCATGCATGCCATGCAGAGAGCGATCCAGTGGGTTGACGTGTCCCTGGGATGCAGATTCCTCCACAGTGTTTCCCATGTGACTGTCACTTGTCATCGATCCCCACTTCCATGTTTTGACTTTAGTGCAGTGCAAATAATAGTTAGTGCAATGCAAATAATTGTTAGTGCAGTGCCAATAATTGTTTCTTACCATTGCTTTAAAACTGGCATGGCGACCTGCATTGGCGCTCCCTTTACATTCACATTGAAAACATTACTGCTTTTTGCTGTTTGTCTCTGCCTCATATTGCAGCTGATGGGATCCCCCATGAATGTGGACAATTGACCCAGGGCATTCCGTTTATTTCCTTAATATCACATGGAGTACTGGGAATTGAATGGAAGCAAAAGACAATGATACCCAGACTGACAGTAGCACACTCCCAAATGACTAAATAAATTCACTGATGTCAGTGAAACTGAATCTGACTCTGCCCGGTTCATGACCTGTGCTTTGACGCAGATGCGTGCAGTTTATAATGTCAACACTAGGGTCTCTTGAGTAGATTGCAATACTGTGCTTCACAAAAGTCAAGGGTTGTGTAAAATTATATTAATATAAATGATCTAAAAAGCTTTCCATATGTTATACCCAATGCATTCTTGACCCCCTACCAGCAGACAAACCGAAACCACAGAATTACTAACTCTACAAGCCTCTCATTTCCATCTCTTTCAAATGACTGGGTTTATGGCTGTCATTTTTTAATCAAACTTATTTTGCATACATAGTAGGGTTGTAAAATAAGTATTTATTGGAGATGATTCTCAGATCAGTTGCTTTTTATATATATATAGCGGGAAATGAATACTACAATAGGCAAATGGCGTATGCTAATCAATCAATTACATTTATTTATAAAGCACTTTTTACATCAACCCCAAGGAGCATGCACCAGCAGCAGTGTTGGCTAGGAAAAACTCCCTAAGAGCTGATGACTGTTAATGTGCATTGCGCTTGTCTTGTAGCCTTATGTGTTCTGATTTGGGTGACTAACTCTTGCTGGTGACCTACGGTGGCCCAGCTGTCCACGCCGCTGCCTGCAGCACTGGTTAGCATTTGACAAACTGCCCTTACTGCAGAAACAATGTAATGTACAATACGTGTGCACGTATTACAGTAACGAGTTCACGCACATGGTCAGAATTTTATATTGTTTAAAGGAAAGAAAATACTATGTGCACACTATGTAAAATAATGCACAAGTAAAATAATTCTTACTGTGGGGCAAGTCCATCCTATCCAGTTGAACTCATGCATGCTAGGTAAGCTAGGAACGCTAACTAGCACACTAGCTTAATGTTTTTGACTAAATGGCTAACCTTGCTGCTATGCTGGTGGATTGAAAACCAGTTAACAACAGCTGCGAATGTGATGAGGGCAGGGCATTGCCTGAATTGTTCTTTTTGCTTATTGTCAAATACACGTTCGAAGCGCCATGCCTATTCCCTCAAATGGTGATTTAAAGCAGAATTATGTGTTTTACTAATTCATAATGCTTCATTATGTATGTATGTATGTATTTGTATTAATTATGTTAAATGTGAAGCTTATTGAGCGGTCTCTTCAGGTAGCCTTTAAATTATTGTTTACGCAAAACACTGCAAATTAGCTAACGTATTTGTCAATTCTTGAATATACTGACACCATCTTGGGAATATAGGCCTATACCAATATCTCTGTGAAAGGCCAATGTCAGCTGATAATGTATTCAGAATGTCCTTTCAACCAGGATCAAGCATGGTCGCTCGAACTATATTCCATCATGCTCAGTTTGTCCTTTACAATGTTTGTACCAAAAAACAGATGTTTACTAAAGGAACTTAGTTGAATTTGTCCCTCAAGTCAGTGGCCTATGTTATGACCTAAGCAGGCATGCCTGCTGGTGTTCTGGTAAAACAATAGTTTCCTCTCAGATGCAGGCCCTATTGGCTTTGACTATCTCCCATCTTATCTGCTAGCCAAGGTCTACGGTAATGGATCATTTGCAGGGATATGCACTATTGGATAACCATGATGTCACACAGACGGATGCGTATATTTTTAGTGTGCATGCGGTGACGGGAATATAGCCTGCATTTGCATGCCCTTGGTTGAGGCTTTTTACTACCGTGTGTTGCGTGAAATGTATCGAAGGATACTCAAGACAATGAGATTATGTTGTGGAATGAACTTGCTTAAGTGTTGTTCTCAAGCCGCCGCCTTCTGATGTTGCGCGTGTCACCTTATCAACAAAGCACCGACCCCTGCATTTTTTAAATCAATCTCATTTCATGTGGCTGATCAAACATGCTCAACGTGCTCTGCAGAAGCAGGTAAATTTGGTTCACTATGGTACAACATGTTTACAAGCAATACTAATTGGACCAAAAAACGCATCAATTTGGAAAAAGCAGCTGCCATTTAAGTTTCATGTAACACTTGTTTTTCTCCAATAGCCACCCTGAGCACATGCGCGCACACATTCAGGGCACACACAGATAGATGGATGCATGAAGAAACATTGGGCTGTAAACAATTCCCCATTGGCCTGTGGACACAGAAGTTAGTTCTATTTCCTTGTCCCAAAGTAGCCTACTTACCAGTGGATCACACTAGGCAGTTTGGATAGCTCCTAGGCCCAGTAAGATGATTCTCAGATCAGTTGCTTTTTATAAGCCACATTTGCTTGACAGATCTAATAGTGCTTTTGTAGGCATTGAAAGTGGTGAGGCGGGGACTTGTGTCTTTATCAGGGTGGATGACAGAGCAATTAGGCCTCAACGCCTCGTTTAAAAGAAAAAAAAGTGTTGCGCGTGTGTGCGCGTGTGTGCGCGTGTGTGCGCGTGTGTGCGCGTGTGTGCGCGTGTGTGCGCGTGTGTGCGCGTGTGTGCGCGTGTGTGCGCGTGTGTGTGCGCGTGTGTGTGTGCGCGCGTGTGTATACACGTCTGTGTGTGCGTGTACGCTCATATATGTGCCTCCGTGTCTGCTGTCACTGCAGTTTCCTGGATGAGATCCGGTGTAAAGACTGTTCTGGAGAGTTAAAATTATAATGTGATGACTGTGATGAAAGGGGAACCCAGAATGTCCATCTAGTGGCCGCGGTGCAGGTCCCGTTTTCTACTTTTTTGACTAATGTGGCTTGTACTTGGTTCGAGCTAGTAGACCAACAAACCACATATAAAATGGCTACCTATTCCCCATGTAGTTCACCGCATCTAAAATGGCACTCTGTGTCCTGCACCTCTTTGTACACACTTGTCGCACTACATTGTAGTGCACAATACATTTGGGACGCAGTTCCTTCCATGGCGTTGTTGTTTAGTGCACTCTGTTCCGTCACCCTCTGATGTGTTGGCCTCCACTTACTGAAAGGATTCCAGGGTGTCACGTCCTAAATGTCAGTTTTGTAAATGTGGTTCGTCTATCAGCTCAGATGAACTGCAAGTCGTCGTTTTTTGGGGGGTATTTTGGAGAGTCTGTCAGGTTTAATTTATGTAAATCCACCTGAATGAATACAAACACACTTCAGCCTAGTGCTTTGCCGTACCCAAGCTTCTCCCTTGTAGTCCCTCCTGACTGGGATGTATTTACAGTCTACTCCTCATACTGTGCATATTACTATGCAAATTAATTAACCTGGAATGTCGGGAATGCTCATGAGAAAATAACGGAAAATATCAGTGTGAGTATTATTTAATAACTGTTAAAAATGATTGAAATCAGTAATTAACTTGAACCAGATTTCCGTCTTAAATCACAGAATACTTGACAAAGCATTGACAATGGTAAATGGTCTTGCTAAGAAAGAACTTTGTGAATAGAATATGGGTCCTTGAAAAGCATATGAGTCCCATGTGTTCATAAAATGAATTGGGGCTAATCTTAAATGTAACAGATACGGTGTGAAACAGGAAGAGAAACAAGACCAAATCCCACCTAGCCTGATGATCGGTTGGAGCGTTCTAATTCCATTTGTTATATCTGACCTATTTCATATTTGAAATCAAAAGAGGACTGGCCTCCCCTGTCTGGTTCTTCTCGGTTTCTTCCTAGGTTTGGACCTTACTGAAGTCCATTCAGATGGAACCGACCAGCCCTTTCAGTGCATGTATGTGTCGTGGGATACATACAACAGAGACTTCTAAATTCCAGAACCAGCCCTTGACACTTTAGTCTTTTGTCCATTTCTGATGCGTCCTGAGATGAAGGGGAAACCCCTTTAGGTGCCGGTCCATCCCTACAAGTCCATCCCATTAATCTATTCAATCGTGGCTTTTGCTTTCTTTTACGCCGTCCCTTATATCACAGAAAACAGGAAATGGGAACAGAGCAGCCAGCTGCAGGTCAAAGGTCAGACCCACATCAGCGTATCTAGGGAGAGCTTGATGCGTCGTCTGGGCAACCACGTGGATATAGGCTCTGCGTTTTGTCATTGAGGCAGTGGTGGAGTATGGGTGCATATTTTTTTCTTTCAACCTTTATTTAACCAGGAAAGGAAAATTGAGGTTAGAAATCTTTTTCAAGATCATCCTGGCCTAGCTAGGCAAAAGCAAGTCATTATTTCAGCATATAAAAGAGACATCAAACAAATGTAAGTACTCTAAAAAAGAAAACCAAGTCATAAATCATAAGATATATTGACAGGTCAAGGCATCAATGATTTAAAAACACCAAGCGGGACAAGTACTTCTAATATCCAACAGCTTTGTAATGCCAACAGAGCAGAGTACATTAAAGCCTCCTTTTCAAATTCACTTTGGGCCTTTGGGACAGTTAGCTGGATAAAGTCCTGTAAATGAAGAGTATAGACGAAATACGCGAACAAGAAGGCAGCAAACCCCGGATGGCTTTGTAGATGAAAGTATCCCAGTGACTGAGCCTGCAGGTGTCTCGGGAAGGCCAGCCAACCCCTGCATATGAAGTTCAATGGTGTGTAAGTGCTTCACAGTTTAAAATAAATCTCAGTGTTCCCTTCTAAAGGGGGTCAATTGATCTCAAACACTGAGTGGACGCATATTTTATAAAATATCGCCATAGTCCAGTATTGGCATAGACGTTGCTGCTACATGGCACCTTTAGCGTCAAAATGAAAAATAAACCGTATTCCTTAAATGAAATCCCAAATTAGGCTTCAGGTTTCTTTGGATGTAGTTGAATACACGAGCATGGGGGCCCACCATTCAAAACAGACAACTCATCGCATTCAGGCCCATCACATTTATGGCACTGAGTTCTGTCAGACAGACAGTTAGCAAACCATGCAACAGCCTGCTCAGAAATACTTGTGCTTGACAGTCTCTGTGTCAGTAGAGAGATCAATAAAAAGTGAGACATGGTGCTGTTTTTCATCAAGAACATTAGTGATGTCATTTAAACCCTTTGTGGCTGCTGTTTTTGTACTCCTTCCTGAAGGCTGATTGTTACATGGGTAGGATATAATTAGTTTATAAAAACTCATATAGCTGTTCACTAACAAAGGTTTCACATATTTTGGGCAGGTGTGACCCCTTCAAAATTGTCTGAATGTATCACCTCTGTATCGAAGGTTAACAAGCATGTGCAAAAAAGGCAACCTAGTCCCGTAATAGATTATAGTGCACTTTAGCCCTGCCTCAAATAGGGCCCTATTTGGAATTAGCATTTACTCTTTAACAATCGACCTTTCTCTCTCTCTGGTTAGCAATGTCCCTGGGTTTGGTGGGGGAAGATGAATGGCCATGAATAATGGCTGTGTTTTTGAGTTGTTGTTATTTTACATGTTCGTTTTCGTTTCATGCCGTTGAACCAATGAAGAGGGGTTATGAGTCAAACAATGGGCATGATGCATGCAAGAGGGGAAGCGGACGTGGCAGAGGGAACTGGCGTCAACGTACTAGCCTATTGTGGGAATCTCGGAGGAAGTAAGTGGAGCCTAATCAATTTGGTAAAATCTGCACCTTGCCATTGCTTAGGCTCCTGAAAGCTCGCTATGTAGCATATACGTGTGTTGACTCGAGTTTGCCGTCTGTTAGCAAGAGAGGGCCAGGCTGGGTGTTATCGAGGGGCGCCTACACTCCAACAACGGTCTCGCGCTGAACGTGCCCTGCACTGATCCTCTCTGGGAGCCACGACTGCCCACTTTGTCAGCCTGGGGTAGAGATGCCAACCTCCCACGCCTGACTCCCCCTTCCAGAAATGTGGGCATTCGTAATGGGTGTCATTTTACAAGTGTTGCCTGCTTACTTGATGTGCTGTGGTTGAGATTAAGCCCTTCGGCGGATTCGTTCCGAATTGAACTCCCACTTATAGAGGACGGATCGGAGAATTGAATTGTTTGACCGGCTTTGTTTTACAGGGCCTTCTTCTCAAAGGGCGTCCCAGTCCCAACATAGTGCCCTTGCTGATATCGCTGGCTGTTTGGGCCAAGGTGACAAGTTGAGACTGCACGGGGCTCATTTCCATTTGTGCCCCGCTCGTGAGGCTTAGCCCGAAGAGCATCGTCCGCGAATGAAGAGGATCAAGTCTTTGTGGTCTCGCTTTATACATCTCTAAGTCTCAGTGCTCTGTTCCGCGTGGCCCGTTCTGCACCTTCCTCGGTGCTGGCATTGGGTCGGGCGGAGGGAAGAATCTGGTTGGAGGCAGCTGTGACTACGCTGCTCCCTGGTGCATGTCAATTCTCCCGGCCCCCGAGAGTCTCACACAATCTCCCACTGTGCCCGCTCATAAATCTCACTCTTTCTTTACCCCCCCCCCCCTCCCCGTCGCCGTCACTGCTCTCGCCCAGCCTGCAGCCACGCCGTTCATGTGCCCGGCAGCCATTGGAATCAGAAAAATGTACCTGGGGTGTTGCAGCCTCCACCTCCCTCCAGTCTGACCTCCACATGTGGAGGTCTGGTCTCCGCTTCTTTTTCTCTGTGTGTGATAGCAGCTAACGACCCCCCCCCCCCATTACACACACACACACACACACAGTGATTTAGGAATAGTACCAACCCTATAGTGCTCTGTGTGTATTTGTAGAATTACATTTGTGGGAACCAGAATGACCAGAGGTCCTCACCAACATAGTAACCCGCTGCCAGTCAGGGGAGGGTGGGGGCCATTTGCTGCTCCCCAATTAGAAAAGGGGCTATTTTAGGATTGGAGTTAGAATTTGTGTTAAGGGTTTGGCGTTCAGGGTTCAGTTTGGTTCATAATGAGGGTATGAACTAAGCTTGGTGGTTAACGCCTGGGCTTCTGTTTTTACTCTTAACTGGGCAACCGAATTATTTACGGTAACAACCTGAAAGCGATCAAGAGTCACTGTGTTAGTCAGAGGCCGAACAACAGGGGCTTTTCTCTGACCATTTTTAGAACCAGTGACCTTTTGTATACTGGCTTTAATACTGGCTCCTGATCGCTAGGGTACCCTCCACCCCAAACGGTTAGCTTTAAGGTCATTTTTTGTGCGGGTAGGGTGAGGGTGGATGGGTGCCTGACTGAATACTGAAGGGTTCAAGGAGGACTGGAGTGTGAAAAGCTTTTTTTCTGTGTTTTCTTTTTACTAAAACAGGTTTAATTTAGGGGTTTACAATGAACTACAGAAAGTGAAAGGTGCTTTTGAATTTTCTTTTTGGTCACAATAAAATGGCAATTTCATAGTAGGAGGCATTAAATTGACACACGGGGGTGGTGAACGCCAGAATTAGGCTGGATTTGTAATGCTTCTCTGCGATGAAGGATCTCCCCATGTTTGAGGGGAATTGGGGTTACGGGGTAGTTGTATGTTGTGTGGTGGAGGGCCAACTGTTGTTTTTATGTCTGTCATTAGTTGGATGTGTTAATTCAATATTTTTTTAATTTTTAGGCTGGTGAACCATTAATTTCTTGTTGGTTTTATTGCACAGTGTGCCACTGTATGTGTGGTTTAAAATGTTGGTTTATAATAACTATTTATTTCTCTCTCTTTCACCTCCCCCTAACTCCCTCTTTCCCTCATGCAGACGGAACCTCACCAAGCTTTCCTTGATCTTCAGTCACATGCTGGCTGAACTCAAAGCCATTTTTCCCAATGGCCTGTTCCAGGGTGACAACTTCAGAATCACGAAGGCCGACGCTGCAGAGTTCTGGAGACGATCATTTGGGGACAAGTGAGTCCTCTGCCCTGAAAAAAAATGAAACTAACACTGGTCATACTGAAAGCATTTACATCTGAGTGCTAAGCATAGATATATTTATTTATCCATCATAGTAGAAAAAAAGATGGACATTACATGTTAGAAACTGGCTTTCCTGTCATTGTGATGCAGCCTAGGTAAGCAGTTAAAAAGTAGTTGAATTAGGTTGGCCTGACCGAGACGCGGGCCAGGTTGGCCAGTCTGAGCCTTTGGATCTGGGTTCTGGTGTTGTTCTCAGGACTATAGTTCCTTGGAAGGTGTTTCGCCAGGCGCTGCATGAGTTTCATCCAATCAGCTCTGGTCTGGAGGCCATGGCCCTTAAATCCACCATCGACCTCACCTGCAACGACTACATCTCCGTCTTTGAGTTTGACATCTTCACCAGGCTCTTCCAGGTACGTGACATGCGCACACACGGACCGACACACGCACACGGGCACACACACACACACATACACACACACACACACACACACACACACACACACACACACACACCAGCTGGACATCAATGCAGCAATGGACTCAATTTGTCTTGAGAAATGAGTGGAGAAAAGGCTTTACGTGTGTGTGGTTTTGCTTCAGTTCCCATCTGACCGCCATGCACTTATTCCTCGGTAGGTCGTCTAAAACTGCCCATGCTGAAAATGTGGGTGGAACGACGTTATTCAGACATTAAATTGATTTTATGAAGCCTTTTTACATCCGCAGCTGTCACCGTGCCCTCACAGACACCACACCGTTCGAAACCCCAAAGAGCAGGCGACAACACCCCCAGCAGGGTTGAAACCCAGGAAGACATCTAGGAACTTAACAATTGAATTAAAGTAACAAATCTACTAAACATATATAACATTTCTCTAATGTGCACACGTTTCGAGGAAGTCACTGCCTAACATTTTAGCAATGTTACTGTAATTTTTTCCGAGGCGATGTAGATGACCACACATTACCTGGTCGTGATTCAAATGACAACAGCCTTCTGGTAGATGAAGGCATTCCAAATACTCATGCCAAAATGGCAGAATGCTGTCTGGATTATTTTCATAAGACTGGATTTGTTTAGCAAACTCTGGCTACAACCTTCAAACACGGATGAAAAAATTGCCTCATGCTTGTTGTCCACTTGATTTTTCATGGGTACTTCACCCAAAAATGTCATGTATTTTCCCGGACCTCAAATATAGCCTTCTGTAATGTGGGTTAGTTGATATTGTTTTTATTTCAAAGAATTGTGATTTTGAGAGCAAATTACTTAAAGCCTGGGGAAGACTAAAAACCTTTTTCAAAAAACTTTGTAAAGAGCCAAACCTGTTCATTTAGTTTAAGGGGGAAAAGATCAAACTTCTTTGGCTCTGTACTGTACCCACAGGTTTCTAATGACTTGTTTGGCTATGCTGGACTGTTGTGTGGCCATGTGTGTTTCTGTGTGGTATTGGTGGGATTTTGCCTGCCTGCTAATAGTGTGTTTCGGTTGGAGTGGTTCTGTCCCTACTGTCTCCAGGCTGAAGCGTTGCCTCTTACTGACCCTTGTTGTTGATACAATGCAGTCTTAACCCTGTTAAAGACTGTGCACTTAACATGGGGCCAGGATAAAATTAGAAGTGCCTAGGAGAGGACAGGAAACGCTTTGGACGCTATTTAGTGAACTTGTGGAATCTTCCCCTTTGGCTTTTTTATGGTCGGAGGATAATTCTATAAAGTAATTAGTCTCCGACACGGACAACAGAGTGCAGTTAGTGGGCCATTTTATCACTGCTGAAACATTTGAACCAAACAAAGCCGAGGTCAGTATATGTTCTGTGGTAGTTATAATTGTTTTCCATTTTAATCAGAATGTATCTAATATATAGTCTATTGAAAGCAGTTTAGAATTGAAGCCTGCTCCCTGGGCACGTCTGTACACCCGCCCGCTGTGTTTAGTGTGTCTTGCTGTGTCTGGGCTGTAACCGCTTAAGTTCAGTCTAAGTCATTGTCTGTCTTCCAGGGGACCCTGATGCACAAAGCACCAGCTTGTTTTCATTAGGGCAAACACAACGAGAAACACATGCCATATCCTTTTCCACAGTAAGCGGAAATGAGTCGTTCCTCGTGGCTGTAGCTGGAGTTGGTTTTGTGGAGGGAGGGGGGCTGGTTCCTCTATTGGGATGCCAGGACAGGTAGGAGCTTTCACAGGGCAGAGTGGGGGCAAGAGGTGGCAGACCTCTGCCAAGGATGTGGGCCTTGAGCTTAGGGTGGAGCCTCTAATGCCCTTTTTACTCTACGATCGTTTTATTTTGGTACCTCAGAGGTACCTCTTTTATACGGTTCTGAGGTAACATGGGTCACTTTCCCGACCGATACTCGCCACCGCTACTGAGGTTTATTTGACAGTCGACGAAAGACACCGCGCAGCGGCGCAAGAAACCGTTCTACTATCCCCAGCAGTAACCCTTTGTCAATGGGGAGCGCCATGTTGGCGACGTGGTTAACATTGTCCGTTTATAAGCTGTCCAGGTCATGGGTCGGGCCGAAGCGCTGCACGTGCTTCTGTTTCTTTCGGCTCCACGACACTGACTTGTTGCTAGTGTGGATCAGATGCCAGATGTGTATATTAAATAAGCATTATAATTGGTGCTATAATTCGGTTCTCATTTAGATGCATTTTGGCAGACACCCCCCCCCCCCCACCCCGAACACAGAATTAACTAAAGGACTGTACATTATATACTGTATAAACCTGAAAAGCATGTTTTGCGTTTGGAAAGTTTGTAAAGACCTCTTTGTAGAATTTGTTTTGGATTTGGTTTCTACCGTTTCCAAAATTCATTGTCTGTTTTCTATTCTATGAGTGCAAAATATATTTATTTTATCCCACAACTGCAGCCTGTGTGCTTAGCTTAGTACAATGTTCTTTTCTGAATCTGTTCTTAAATGACATCTGTAAAAGGTCGTCTGTTGTATATTAGTAGTAAATCGTAATATTGACATGGTTGACTGTCTAGATTCAGTTCCTTCATCAGTTTCACAACAGAAAACATTGAGTTGAAATTGTTGGATTTCCTGCTTACGTTGTTGAGGCATGATGTTATTCAGTTTGCTGTTGGGCTCTTCTAAATAACTTGACCTAATTATTTCTCCACGGTTCTGCCTTTCTCCACATTGCCTTCTGTTAGTGCGTGCTCTTAGTAATAAAATTACTGTTATAGTCTGCCATACTTAATTATGTTTGATGACCATTTTAAAATAAACTAGTTTATTATACATTTGAAGTTATTATGCCTAATAATACAATTTAAAAAAAAAATTGGTCAACCACTAGCTTCTGTAAAAAAAACAAACAGAAATGGTCCCTTCTAGTCATCCATTTGTCTTGTAGTTTTCTGCCGGCCCTCTTGTGTTTGTTTACGGACAGGAAGTGTTGGTCAGACTGTGTTGGGGTCTTGCTTTAAGGAGGGCTGAGCTCCCTGCCCGGCTTGTGTGATAGTGGGCTGTGGTGTTGCATGTTCTGCTGCCCGGTGGAGCGATGCCGCTGCCTGAACACAGGCTCTTTATTCAGGCCTTGAAGCGGCCTACAAATAGTCTCACTGTGTTTGGTGAATGCTTGCCCCCCCACACACACACACATATCAAGGCCCCCCTTTTAGACCGGGTGAAAGGACCGGGGTGAGAATCTAGTGGGGAGAGGCGGTTATTAACAATGGAAGCGATGCGTTATATATAGTTAGTTAAACAACACAGTGGTTATTTTTTTTGGTCCAGTAGGTGTTTATGACACACATCCTTATGCTTTCTTCATACGATAACCAAACTGACAGACATCTCACCAGTTGTTCACGCTACTGCGTGTATTTGGGTAAGAGTGTCTGCTAAATTTAAATCGAATGTAGTCTGTGTGAAAATATATACCGGCCTATGATGTACTATCTAACCGTCGAGCCGTTGGGCTGCTGTGCTATCTGATGCTGAGGGTTTGACTGAGCGTGGCAGTAGAGTTGCTAACAGCACGTATCAGTGATGCTGTGTGTAAGACTTTACGCGGAGCCCTGTTCGTGTCATGGCTGAAGCTGGTGTTTTGTGTGTATTTGACGTAGATGCCTAAAATAATGTGTCTGACTTTGAATACTTTCACAAGCTCAGCTGCAATTCTGAGAAATGACATCTGAGATCCTTTTAGAAGAGGAAGTGATGAGATGGCCATTTTGGGTTGGATACATGATGGTTAATCATTAGCCTAGGTTTGTAATCGCTGTTGAAGAGGAAAATAATGCAACTCAATTCACCATTCTGCATGCTGGACATTTTTATTTTATTTTACATTTAAGTTACTCTCTTAAGGGGTTATGTTCTGAAAAGGTTGGGACACCACCTAAAATGCAAATAAAAATAGAATGCCGTGGTGTGCAAATCCTTTATCCCTGTGTGTAATGAAGATGGTGCAAAGACAACACACAACACAAATGTTGAAACTGAGAAATGTTATTGTTTTAAATACATGCCCATTTAGGATTTGATGCCAGTCGCACTTTTCAGAAAAGTTGGGGCAGGGGCATATTTAACCCTGTTGCATCACCTCTTCTTTTAACAATACTTAGTGTTTGGGAATTGAGGAGAACAAATGATGTAGTTTTGCAGGATGTAGTTGAAATAAGCAAGGCCTTCCCTGGAAAAGATCTTGTCTAGATGGGGGCATATGTTGCTCCGAAACCTCCATATCTTGTTCAGCATGTTGTCTCAGATTTGTAAGTCATCCATGCCATGTGCACTAATGCACCCCCATACCATCATGGATGCTTGCTTTTGAACTGTGTGCTGATAAGAAGCTGGACTCTCCTCTTTGTCCGCAGGACACAGCGTCCATGATTCCCACAAACTATTTAAAAAATGTATTTGTCAGACCACAGGCGCAGAGAAGGCTGCAGTGTATTTGGATATGTTGCTTGTTGGTTTTTGTGGATGCAGCGATGTACCGTGTTCAGACAATGGTTTCAGATGTGTTCCTGAGCCCATGCAGTTATTTCCACGAATGAATCATGTCTGTTTTTAATGCAGTTCAACCTGAGGGCCCGAAGATCCCGGCCATCCAGTATTGGTTTTCGGCCTGAATCTCCGGATGATATTATGTACCGTAGATGATAAGACCCCCAAATTCTTTACGATTTACAGTTGAGAAATTTTATTTTTAAATACTGGCACTATTTGCCTGCGTAGTCACCTCCCCATACTTACCTGAGAGAAACCCATCCTCTCTGGGATGCTCTTTTCATACCAATCATGTTCCTTTTTAAACATTATACAGCTATTCCAGTCTTGTTGCCTCTGTCCCAACTTATTTTGACATGTTGCCGGCATCATTCAATGTGTGCTTGTGTTTTATTAGTAACAATAAAATATCTCACTTTTAACTTTCCGTATGTTGTCTATGTACTGTTTTCTATTGATTTATAGTGTTTAAATGATTTGCACGTCATTGCATTCTGTTTTTAATTCCATTTCACGCAGCAACTTTTTTGGAAACGGGGTTGTAGATTTTGTACTTGCTTATTAAGTGTATTTGTCAAACTTTTTATGCTTTTGGTGTGATAGAAGCTGAATAAATTAATAGTTACCGTGTATTTATTTTTATAAATGTTTTGTAGCTTCCTTACCTGTGATTTATTTTTACTTGAAAGCTCTGAGCACAAGGGTCAGATTTGAATATCTTTTCATCCTTTTTGTACAGTGAGGTCATTGCATCACTGGACCCATCTGGTCTTAAAGTGGCCTGTAGACATCATGTGATCTTCAACTGTAGTGGACTAACCTGATTACATAAAGGGAAAGGTAGAGACATGAGCTTTCTTCTCAGATTTAAAAACCAAGGCATGGCGTGTTGCATAAGCCCTGTGCTTTTTAAATGCCTGTGTCCCTATGGGAATTTGAGCTTGTTTATATTGCCGTCAGAATTCAGGAAGTTACTGCTGGGCCATCCAAGGCCACAAATCAGTGTAAAACAGCTTAACTGATCGACCTTGATACCGCTTTGTATGCCTGTTTTGTGTGGCTGTAAAGTAGGCCTATATTTTAACAGAATTTGTTGTGGTTTACAAAAAAACTGTTTTTTTAAACGCTAAATCCTGATTGGATACAATCATTCCATATACCAACCATCATTTATATGAAAACAAAATGATTGCTGAAGTTATTGCTCTGGCAACCAAGTTATAATGGCAATACAGCACCTTAAGAGTTTATGGCGTACTGCCGTCATAACATGGGCTGTGACCAGGCACTCTGTTACTTGTTGTACCTAAGAACAGTCTTTTGTGCCATCCTCAGTGTCCCACCAGGGCTGAGTGACACTCTAATTTAAATCAAAGTGCAGAACAGGGGGGTGTATTCTTAGCACAGCAGCTCTGTAGCTTCTAACTAGTGTTACCAAACAGCCATTCCCTGCAGGAAGATCTGACCTAGAGATGGGGTTACATCACTGAAGGACATAAAGGGAGTTTAAACACTCATTCTGGGAGACTTTTCCCATGTTTACTCTTCGCAGTTTTGATTTGTACATTCACCCTCTATGCCTGTGTGTTGTACCATTTGGATAACAAAGTGACTCACCCGTAAGTGTGTGTGTATATGTGTGTGTGTATATGTGTGTGTGGTTGTGTGTGTGTGTTTGGTTGTGTGTGTGTGTGTGTGTGCATGTGTGCATGCAGCCCTGGTCTTCTCTGCTGAGGAACTGGAACAGCCTGGCAGTGACTCACCCGGGCTACATGGCTTTCCTCACCTACGACGAGGTCAAGGCCCGGCTGCAGAAGTTCATCCACAAGCCTGGCAGGTCAGTCGGAGAACCGGACCACAGCTGCAGACGTTGCCGGGGAAAGACACGCGGCCGCTTGCATGTCACCGACTCCCCTCCAACACCTTTCTGCCTGCGTAGCACAAACTCTTAGCCATGAGCTGAGACGCGTCAACTAGCGAACTGAAAGAACCCCCGGATTGGACCGTGACCCAGGGAGGCGTCAGTCCACCTCAAACCCCTGGCCTCACTAAAACCCTGTGGTACAGGGAGCAGCGTGGTACGCAGCATGAATAGACACATTGTGAGGCCTGGGCTGATGTCAGTGCTCACTCCAGCAGAGGGCCAGTGTGTCTCGCATCTCAGCGAGACTCCTTCACATTTAGTCAGCTCCAGAATTATTGGCACCCCTGGCGTAGCAAGGCGCCGCCGGGCCGAGGTGCAAGCTGCCCTTACGCCAAACCAGCCCCTGACCGCCAACACCTCCCCCTGGATTTTATATGTAGTGAGTTATTCCAGGGGAGCAACCTGTACTACACTTCTTAAATTAGATGTCCAAAAAATGTATTTGCACTAATATGACAACCTGTTTTCATTCAACTTACAGTATATGGGTTGAAAATTGTAAATTAATGGCACCCTTATTTTTCAAATCTTTGGGCTCCTGCCCCTCACGACACTAGTTTATTTTTTTGGATTGGTGAATTGGTTGGGATCTTAGACCATTTATTCATACAACATTTGTTGGGCTTATTATGGACTTCCCTTTTCAATTAAAATCACAGGTTTTTAATGGGATTTAAGCCCAGAGACCATTGCAAAATGTTGCTTTTTTTTAGTCAATTTAAATGTTTCTTTATGGATTTTGAAGTGTGCCTGAGGTCATTGTCTTGCTGAACAATCTACCTGTGGCCCGGTTTAGGGCCTCTGGCAGAATCAATCAAAAGTTAAAAGGTGTTTGTTAAAATCTCCTGGTACTCCTGGTAAATTCTACTGGATGAATTAGTGATAGGCTTGATCTTTACAATGGCCCCATGAAGTGAAACAACTGGCGAGACCTCATTTAGTTTCACCTGTCTTCAGCACCTTGTTCCAATCCATGTGCCAGTGTTGTTTAGCAGACTCTAACACAGGCACATGGTCCTTACATTTGTGGGTTGCTTTCAATAAACTAATGTCTGTCAACTCTTCCAATTAGGTATTAGCTTGGAGGTGGTGTGTAATAAGTAAATGAGGCCCCTGAGATTCAAACAAGATCTTTAACTCTCACATGGGTTATGACTGCACACATACCAACCAATTCACATGGCCTCCAACCCAGTCACATGGCCTCCAACCC
>JACXGJ010006412.1:10000-22092 GCA_016801105.1 Esox niger | reverse complement strand
TCGTGGGGGTTAGGGTTGATGGTTTCCAGGGTGAGAGGTCGTGGGGGTTAGGGTTGATGGTGTCCAGGGTGAGAGGTCGTGGGGGTTAGGGTTGATGCTGTCCAGGGTGAGAGGTCATGGGTGTTAGGGTTTATGGTGTCTGGGTTAGTAAGTAGGGGTTAGTGCATAGGATGCAGTGGTTAGAGTTTAGGGATTAGAGTGCAGGGGTCAAGGTCCAGTGACAATGCGTTGTACAGAGGGAAGTGTGTAGGGGTCAGGGGTTATAGTGCAAGGGTCAAGGTCCAGGGACTATGTGTTGTAAGGAGGAGTGGTGAGGTACAAGCTGATGGCGGGAGTGAAGATGAGGATGGTACCAAGTATGGACACAGTGAGGAAGGCCCACAATAAGATCCTGTCCAACACCTGAGCCACAAACTTCCAGTCCTGCACAACCTGTGGAGAGGGAGACGGGGGGAGATCACGCTTCTGCCTCATGAGAGCTAAAAGATAGATGTAAACGGAGAAACATACAAAACCACACTCGCACAATCATCCGCCCCGCGCACACACACACACACACCTCTCTGATGAAGTGCTCCTTCTTGATGTGACGGCTGATGTAGCGTACAGAGTTGGTGGCTTTCTCCAACATGGCCAGCCAGGCATGGTTCTCATCCTCCTTCCCCCCTGCAGGGCCTCTCTGCTGGCTTTGGCCCTGACCCGACACCCCCCTCCGCCCTGGACCTCCACGGGGCTTCAGCTCAGGGCTGCGCAGCTCGATGTCTGGGTAGTGGTATCTAGCAATTGCCACGATCACAAACATTTTCCTTTACGATGTTATTGTATAAACTTTCACTGTATTCATTTCATTGGTAATCTTGAAAGAAAAAATTCAATTCAATTAAATAATATAGTTGAAAACCAAATAGAGCGGAATAGCCCACGTTACCTGTCAGTGTGTCCCCTCATGCAGAGGAGTCTGGGTAATCTCCTCAGGAACAGGCTCTTTACCCAGGGGGCCATGGGGTGATAGGTGGCGGAGGAACGGTGGTGGACGTTGATGACAAACACTGTCACGATGATGGAGAAGGTGACGAAGATCATGATGAAGAGGAGGTACTCTCCAATCAACGGAATCACCTTAGTCACAGAAAGAACACCTCTTAATGGAATTCTCTCAGCGAAGTCCCTTGCTCAGGTACACCCCCAGTGACCCCTGTTGACCTCGGACGGGATACACAGTCCCCCCCTCAGCCACACCCCCAGTGACCCCTGCTGACCGTGGATGGGAAACAGTCCTTACCTAAGCCACACCCCCAGTGACCCCATTGACCTCGGACGGGAAACACAGTCCCCCCCTCAGCCACACCCACCGTGACCCCCGCTGACCTCGGACAGGAAACGCCGTCCCTCCCTCAGCCACACCCCCAGTGACCCCCCGCTGACCTTAGACGAAGACGGTATGATCTCTTCTATGACCAGGAGGAACACGGTGAGCGACACCAGGACGGACGTCGACAGCGACAGCTTCTCTCCTTCGTCGGACGGCAGGTAGAAAACCAGGACGGTGAGGAAGGACAGGCCGAGGCAGGGAATGATGAGGAAGAGGGTGTAGAACAACGGAAGCCTCTTCAGGATGAAGGAGTACGTCACAAACGGGTACCAGTAGATGCCGTCCCTCCGGCTGCCCTTGGCGCCCGTGGCGTTGAGGATCTCCCACTCGCCTGGGGCGAAACGGCAGCCGTGATTAGAGGTCATCGGCGGACATTTCGGAGAGTCGTTTTTGTGAGTGATTCTCTTTAATGTCGCTTGTTGAATGTGTCACAATTGGAGAGTCGTTTTTGTGAATGATTCTCTTTAATGTCGCTTGTTGAATATGTCACAATTGGAGAGTCGTTTTTGTGAATGATTCTCTTTAATGTCGCTTGTTGAATATGTCACAATTGGAGAGTCGTTTTTGTGAATGATTCTATTTAATGTCGCTTGTTAAATATGTCACAATTGGAGAGTCGTTTTTGTGAATTATTCTCTTTAATGTTGCTTGTTGAATATGTCACAATTGGAGAGTCGTTTTTGTGAATGATTCTATTTAATGTTGCTTGTTGAATATGTCACAATTGGAGAGTCGTTTTTGTGAATTATTCTCTTTAATGTTGCTTGTTGAATATGTCACAATTGGAGAGTCGTTTTTGTGAATTATTCTCTTTAATGTTGCTTGTTGAATATGTCACAATTGGACTCAGAACCATTGCCTTTCTGGGCGTGTGAGCTATGAACGGGTCTTAACATCGTAGCGTAACCGCATTCCAACCCACCGTTGTCGAAGAAGTCCTTGCGGTCCACGTAGTGATCGACCAGGACCAAGTCCACCATGTTGCCGTCGTAGGTCCACGAGCCGAACTTCATGGAGCAGTTCTGTCTGTGTTGAGGGGAAAACATTCTGTCTGTGGTGTCTGAAGTTCTGTCTGTGGTGTCTGAAGTTCTGTCTGTGGTGTTTGAAGTTCTGTCTGTGGTGTCTGAAGTTCTGTGTGTAATTCTGTCTGTAGTTCTGTTTGAAATTCTGTCAGTAGTTCTGCCTCTATGGTGTCAATCTGTCTTTAGTTTTGTCTGTAACTATCTGTAGATGTCTGGGGTATATTAAGTTCTGTTGAGGATTTTTGAAGATCTGCCAATAGTTCTGTCTGTGTTTTGACTTTTTATTTTGATGGTGAAGTCTTTACTATGCTGTTGTATTATATATTGGGCTAATGCATAAATGCTTAGCTTTTATTAAAGCTACCAACCAACTAGACAACTAATCAATCGCCCAGCCACCCCATCCATCAACTAACCGGCCAATCAATCAACCAGCCAACCAATCAACCAGCGAACTAATCAACCAGTTCCCCAATCAATCAACCAGCCAATCAACCAGCCAATCAACCAGCCAATCAACCAGCCTATCAACCAATCAGCCAGCAAAAGGGAAGGGAAGAGTGTGTTATAAAGAACCAAAGGGATTGACAGTTGAAATCAATTATACTGATAGAGATAAAAAGTAATCCATGCGATTATAGTGACAGAGTGAGACAACTATAATCTATTCAGATATAGTGACAGAGTGAGACAACTATAATCTATTCAGAAATAGTGACAGAGTGAGACAACTATAATCTATTCAGAAATAGTGACAGAGTGAGACAACTATAATCTATTCAGAAATAGTGACAGAGTGAGATCAAGAGGAAATCATGGATGTCACCTTCTTCCTTTCCGACAGGTAGGACTGATGGATCGATTTGACGACCGTGTGTGTGTGTGTGTGTGTGTGTGATTGTGTGTGTGTGTGTGTTTGTGTGTGTGTGTGTGATTGTGTGTGTGTGTGTGTCAGTCCCACCTGTCGAAGGGGAAGAAGGTGACGTCCATGGTGCATGACGACTTATAGCTGGCCGGGGGGGTCCACATGATGGTACCGTCCCACCTCACGATGGCCTTCGTCATCAGAGAACCCTCGAAACGCCCGTCAGCACTGGGGGAGGGAGTGGGTGGGGGGAGACAGATGGTAGGAGGGAGAGAGGAAGATAAGCAGAAAGAGTGAGTGGAAGGAGGGAGGACGGGGAAAGGAGGGAGGGCGGGGAAAGGAGGGAGGACGGGGAGAGGAGGGAGGACGGGGAGAGGAGGGAGGACAGGGAGAGGAGGGAGGACAGGGAGAGGAGGGAGGACGGGGAGAGGAGGGAGGACGGGGAGAGGAGGGAGGACGGGGAGAGGAGGGAGCATGGGGGCTTACAGCTTTAAAAATATATTTATATCATGAAAGACTGAACTGTTTTTAATGGCTGAAAATGCTTTCAAATATAAAGTTTAAAACACTTGGTACGCTGGACCCAGACCAGTACAGAGATATTAGGCAAAATCTGAACTGGTCTGCGTTTATTATGCAGTAGCCAAAGCACAGGGAACTCTGTTAAATTCTATAGCTCTGTTGAATTCCACAGTGAATGTAATGAAATGCATGAAAATGAGCTCACTTCTCATAGAGGACGATGTCCGGCAGCCATAATGTTTCAGAGGGAACCCGGATGGACGTGATTCCTCCATACTCATCTGGATTCCACTGTAGTTTCACATCAACCCACTCCTGCAACGTTATGACACAGTAACATTACGCTCTCTGCAACGTTATGACACAGTAACATTACACCCTCCTGCAACGTTATGACACAGTAACATTACGCTCTCTGCAACGTTATGACACAGTAACATTACGCCCTCCTGCAACGTTATGACACAGTAACATTACGCCCTCCTGCAACATTACGACACAGTAACATTACGCCCTCCTGCAACATTACGACACAGTAACATTACGCCCTCCTGCAACGTTATGACACAGTAACATTACGCCCTCCTGCAACGTTATGACACAGTAACATTACGCCCTCCTGCAACGTTATGACACAGTAACATTACACCCTCCTGCAACGTTACGCCACAGTAACATTACGCTCTCTGCAACGTTACGACACAGTAACATTACGCCCTCCTGCAACATTACGACAAAGTAACATTACACCCTCCTGCAACGTTAAGACACAGTAACATTACACCCTCCTGCAATGTTATGACACAGTAACATTACGCTCTCTGCAACGTTACGACACAGTAACATTACGCCCTCCCGCAACGTTGCGACACAGTAACATTAAGCCCTCCTGCAACGTTACGACACAATAACATTACACCCTCCTGCAATGTTATGACACAGTAACATTACACCCTCCTGCAATGTTTCAATGCATAAAGGTATGCAATAACAAGATAGCTTTGTGTCAACAACATAATTGAATAAAGGTTTCATGTCAGCCTACTTTTTAAATAATCCAAACGTAGCATTCAGCTACGTAAAAGCCTCTGTCAATTTTCTTCTGACACGTGTCATGTCGGTAAAAACTCAGAGCTATTTTGCTATTGTGGAAGTGGGGGACTGTGGGAATTCAGCTCCAGCCTAACTCTACAGCCACCAGCTAACCAATCAAATGTCAGTAACTAGAAAGAACATTACCTGCCATAGCCAGACGTTTGTAGTCATGAGCTGATTCTTCTCATCCTGCCAGATGAAAAGGGAAAAGGTCAGAATTTACATAAGTGATCAGAGGAAGAGGAGGATGGAGAGATTATAGGCTACTTTATGCAAAACTATTGCATTACTGTGGGAAAAGTTTGGATCAAAGAGTTTAAAACAGGCAGCTTTGAAAGGTTGTCGGAAATCCAAGGCTGCAAGTTGAGGGCCTTCAAGTTAAGGACCTTCTGTGACCCAGAAAGGCAGCGGAGCAGAATGAGAGCAGCTGACAGAACAATGGCCCACAGAGGGTTTACACCCAATGGTGCATTGTCTTGAAATGACCACAAGGGGGCAACATGTCTGTGAGGAATATGTTGCGTGTAAACCAAGGACTCAGGATGAACTCTGTTCACCGTTGTGTGTATGTGTGTGTGTGTTTGTGTGTGAGTTGGAAAGAGAAAGTTAGTCATAGAGAAATAGAAACAGAGCAAAAAAAGGAGAGAGTAAATATAAACAGAGAAAAAAGGGAGAGAGGAATAGAAACAGAGAAAAAAAGGGCAGGAGAGTGAGAGGACACCCTTGTGTGTGTTTTGGATGTCTGTCTAAATAATGGATGTAATCTTCTTGGCCTGATGGTCCCATTAAAGAGTTCGAGAAGGAAACACTCTAAAATCTTCACTAATGTACCTCCCTGTGCTTCTCAGCTTCTCTCTAAATCATGTCCTCCTTCTCTACTCTCCTTTTAGAATAACCCTCCCCCTCTATTCATGCTGCCTGTTCTCTCCCATCTAACCCTATTCTCCTCCTGGCTTCCCTTTGCTCCTTTCCTCTCATCATCAGTCCCCAATGTCCACCTCCCTAAAGTTCCACCCCCTTCTCCCTTGTCCCCTCTGTCCGCCAGCTCTCTAAATAACCCTGTTAACATCCCCCACCAGACAGGGGGCCAGAGGGAGGACAGGAGGCCAGAGAAACAGCCCATGGTGTTGAACAAAACAGAGACAGAGGGAGGACAGGAGGCCAGAGAAACAGCCCATGGTGTCGAACCGAACAGAGACACAGAGGGAGGACAGGAGGCCAGAGAAACAGTCCATGGTGTTGAACTGAACAGAGACACAGGGAGGACAGGAGGCCAGAGAAACAGCCCATGGTGTCGAACGGAACAGAGACACAGAGGGAGGACAGGAGGCCAGAGAAACAGTCCATGGTGTTGAACTGAACAGAGACAGAGGGAGGACAGGAGGCCAGAGAAACAGCCCATGGTGTTGAACTGAACAGAGACACAGGGAGGACAGGAGGCCAGAGAAACAGCCCATGGTGTTGAACTGAACAGAGACACAGGGAGGAAGGGAGTGTGATAGAACAATGTAATGGTGTTGAACAGCTGCCATCCTCTCTTCTTCCCACCTCTTCTTTTCTCTGTCTCTCTTTGCCCATCACTCTGTGACACTCTGTCTCACTGTCACTCTCCCGGTCTCTCTAACTCACTCACTTTGTCACCTCTCTCTCGCTGTCCTTGTTTCTCCTGCTCCTCTATTTCCTGCCACACACCTCCCTGCCTCCTCCTCTGTCGCAGCTTCCCTTCTGATCGTCCCCCGTCGTTCGTCTCCCTATTTGTTCGATATCTACTTGTTGACACCCTTAGATTGGCTTTGTTAGATTCTGTAGTGGAGACCAAACATGAACACATCCAAAGGAATTCCAGCTCGGCAAGAACAGGTTTCCTGTCAACAAAGTCTGGTGTATAATCTCAAAGGACTCCAGTTGCATCTTGGGAGTTGAATGTGTCCCCTCGCTATCAACAAACTTGTTATGAATCTTGTCTCTCTCCCTCTCAAGTGACTCAACGTTCCTACAGATCGGCCTGGTTGCTACCACCGTGGACGGGAAAGTAACTGAATGATTGAACTCATTTGAATGGGACTACCCGGGGAGAACTGAGTTATAACAGGTTTGTTGATAGGGAGGGGACACATTTAATTACGTGTCTGATAAGTAGAGTCCACAGAGTTGAGATACGTTCCTCTGGTGACAGGAAATGTGTTTACCGCCGGGTAGGTTTGGTCTCCAGGAGCAACGATATGGAACTAGAGGACGTCCACAAGTTCATTTTCGATGGCTAATCAATATTTATTTATTTATTAGAGAAGCTACCTCTACCTCTGTCTCCCATCTCACCTGATCATACTTTTCCATTATCTCCAGGGCCCTCTCCCCCTCACGCCAGTTTCTTCCTCCATCTCCTTGCTCCTGTGTTCCCTATGAAAGGCTGAGTGTGTGTGTTACCTAAAATGGGGGTATCTGATTTCAAAATCAGGGTGTGATTTAGGGAAATAATTGCGCCTGGTTAATGGTAAAGATACTAATTAAGATCTCAGGAACATGTATATATCTTCTGGTTCTTGCAGAATCCAGTAAAACCGAGTGAACCGGAACCAAGGACACCCAAGGCACAAAATCAGACTGGGGGAGAAAGAACATCATCAACTGTAGTGCTTTTCGATTGAGAAGAACATCTTTGTTTTCCGGAACGTAACAGCTTTCTGATGCATCTTTACCCCGTAGCCTGATTTTGAATGGCACCTTTAAAAAATCCAACTGTCATCTGGCATCTCACCACATCCACCAGCTGGGAGATCTTGAGTCCGAAGCGTACTGTGATGGTGTCGTTGGCATGCAGGACGGGTCGGACCCATTTCTGGTACCCCCTAAACAAGTTCGTCAACAACGCATCCTCTAGCTCAGCCAGTGACATAAACTCCTCGGGAGCTGAGAGCGAGAGAGGGAGAAAGAGAGAGAGAGAGAGGGAGAAAGAGAGAGGGGAGAACGAGAGAGGAGAGAAAGAGAGAGAGGGAGAAAGAGAGAGAGAGGGAGAAAGAGAGAGACAAAATAGTGAGACAGCGTAGCGGGTTATTGAACATGAAAAGCATCACTACAAAAACTATCTACAAGCTGAGGCAGGGACAAATACAGTGGAAAAGGCAAACAAACCAAGACCATAAATGTATTGCAAGAGCCCACACCACACAGCCTGGATGATGACTGAGGGAAGACCTCTGAAACGCCCAAGCGGATGAAACCATCACCTCATCCTCGTGGAACACAGAATACAGATGCCCAATGTGTATTATTTTCCATAAGCAATAATGTTCCACTTTCTGGAATGGACTAATGTTAAAATGAAACTGCATCCAACCCGGTGGTTTGATCTGGGACTGGACCTCATCTGCTCCCGGGAAACAGCACTTTCTTACCACAGCCACTGTGCCAGTGAGGCAGTAGTGTAGAGTTCCCTGTGGATGCGGCATGGAACAAGGCTCTGGGATTTGACTGAGGCTTAACCCCCCCCTCCCCCGGTTGGGACACAAACAGAGGAAGAGATTGATGTGGGGAGATGAAAGGAGGACAAGGACAGGGATGAGGAGTCAAGAGACAAGAAGAGGAGGGAGACTCAGATCGGTAGCCTTGCAATGACCTACTGGCTGAGAGAAAGAGAAGAGCGAGACAGAGGAAGAAAGAGAGAGAGATGGACAGAGAGTGGAGTGAGGGATGAAGAGAGGAAGATGGAGCAAATGAGAAACAAAGAGAGAGAGAGAGAGAGGAAGACGGAAAGAACGACAGACCCAGCTTGGGTTAGTTGATTTACTCTTAATTACCCGACAGAGACTGACTCAAGTGGAGCTTACGATGTGTGAGTGTCTCCCTCCTCCACCTCCTCTGGGATTTACCTCGCAAGGCCACTCCTGACACACACACACACACACACACACACACCGAGATGCCCACGGAGCCCCGGGGGAGGTTATATTAAACGAGAGAATAAACAAAGCAGTTGGATTTTATTGGCGTCGGTCTGTGTGTGGATGTAGTCGGATGAGCGGGGCAGCGACGGTTGGTCAACGTTTAACTGTCTCTGCGTGTGGGTTTGGTGGCGTGTGCGTGTGCGTGTAGCCGTCACGTGTTGAACGGGATACAGGCTGACCCACCACGAACACGGAAAAAAAGCAAGAAAGTTAAATCACACTGTATTGATCCAAGCCTGTGTGTGGGGGGGTTGTGTGTCTGTCTGTCCGTGTGATTGTTTTCGAATGATTTATAAATTGAAACCACACCATTGTGTTACAGACAGAAACACACACACACACACACGTTTGTCTTTCGATCCTTGTGGGGACCTGAGACCTAACCTGGACCCAGAAATCCATGTCCCCTATTTCCTAAGCCTAAACCTAACCTTAATAACCAAACAGTTCCGCCTAAATGTAACCCTAACGTTTAATCCAGAACCTAACGGATGCTGCCTAAACCTAAAACGAACACCAAATCCAGCACTACGACAAACTATCCTTGAACATTATGCCAGAAATTGCAGTTTCGCTGCAGTAAGTGGCGACCTGCTAAAGAAACCTTGTGCGGACCTACAGACCTGCATCTCACACACTCCTCTTACAAATCCAAAACGTCCCCAGGGACACCGAGCGGCCCACAGGATAGTGGCAGCTTGTTTACTGCAAGCCAGGCCCGTCTCCACTGTCCCTACGTCCCTAATGGTACCCCAATCCCTAACCAGGGCATGAAGACCAAAAGCCCGTGGGGTTGTGTAGGGGACAGGGAGTCGTTGGGGACGCAGGGAATGAGCAACCTTCCACGCCGATGCTCATTCCAAACTCATCTTCTTCCAGTTGCTATTGGATGAATGAGTTTGTCACCTCATTCAGCGGAAACTGCTGATGCGGGACGAAGCATTCTCGGCACAAAATGGCCGGCGCCCATCGAGCCGGTGCCATTACCGTGTAGAAAACACACAATCAAAGTGATTTATAAAGGAATACGTGCTAAATTGTGGAATGAGTTGGCATCTTCTGTGTGTTGGTTGAAACATTAAATGAAGTTCCCCATACTTTGAATGCCTTTTTCTCAAACGGGGCTTGAACATTTGTAAAGCAAATCATGTTAAAAAAGATATCTCGTATTTGAATGTTTATTAAAACATAGAAAAGAGCCTTTGCATCTTGGTCCAGCGCCACTTTGCGCACCCCGCGGTATGTTCATCACAAAAGAAAGACGGAGGGAGACATGAGTGAAAGTGAGAGAGACAGAAAAGGAACAGAGAGAGACGGAGATAGACCGTGAGAGAGACAGAAAAGGAACAGAGAGAGACGGAGATAGACCGTGAGAGAGACAGAAAAGGAACAGAGAGAGACTGAGATAGACCGTGAGAGAGAGATGCCCTACAAGCATGAACTCTTGACTTCTTCACCTACTCGAACCCACAATTCAAAGCGACAGGCGCCCACAGAGGACTCTGACACTCGTCAACAAGGTTAAAGGTTAACCAAGTCTGTCATCGGCCCTAGAGGGAGAGGTGTGTGTTTGCAGTGGACACGTTTGTACTGTTCCCAAGTGCCTGGTGCAGGCTCAGATGGTAATTAGATGGTTTGACACACACACACACACACACACACACACATACACACGCTAGGTTTTTTTTCTTAAAACTTAATAATGTGGCGAAACCATATCATGTTCCCAGACTGTTGGCAGGTTTCCATTGACCCACGTTTATATATTAAAAAAAGCTATGACAAAAGAAAATCCCTGCAACATTTGTAATGAAAATGGCAGCGGATATGTTGAATGGATGCAAGAGATGTAGAAGATTTGTTCCAACCAGTGACTAATTGTTTATTCTTTCCAAAGCAGTGCACTTTTCCTTTTATTAGAGGTTCATCATTTTTTTATTAGTTTCATTACATTTTCAACAACATATGATAATGTATGCAAATGCATGCACTCACTGCATAAGAGTGTCAGCTAAATTAGGCTAAATGCAATCTGGCTAAATGGGTGAGGGTAAACCATTAATCACTGGATTTTTATTCAACATTCTAGGGTTTTGCAGATTTTCTTTCTTTTTGAGGTGTGAATTCATTATGTTCAGGGTTGCCTGCCCCCTGGAGGCCATTATGTAGAGGATAGTTCAGCACCTTGGACAGGGGCAATAGAAGTGAAACCAAATGTGTAGTTTAACAAGAACTCAGTATGTGATGACAGAGAAAATGTGGCATGGATTGCAGTGTGCCAGATTACATTTTGTCCAGCACTGACTAGAGCAGTGAGTTTCTACAATAGCCTGGGGCCTGTCCAGAGCAGTGAGTTTTTACAATAGCCTGGGGCCAGTCCAGAGCAGTGAGTTTCTACTAGAGCCTGGGGCCTGTCCAGAGCAGTGAGTTTCTACTAGAGCCTGGGGCCAGTCCAGTGCTTCATCTGAAAGATATTTGGCAGTCATTTGAAAAGGATGTTACTTCAAATGTTTTCAGAAGCCTCCACGACCACAGAGGCTCTGACACAACTAAATCCAAAGCTGTCACTGGGTCTGTGTGTGTCCATGTGAATTTCCCATCATCCGAGCTCCACAGAGAGAAAGGAAAGACAGAGAAAAAGGGCGCGATAGGAAGAGATGGAGACACAGAAATTAAAGAGAGACAAAGTGAAAGAGAGAAAAAGAAAGATAGAGATCGAGAGGAGAGAGAGAGAGTTTTAAGACATCTTCATTGGGTCTAGGAGCTCACAACCCAATAAATTTTCCAACAAACAATAACATGTTCAATCGCACATCACAAATTCATCTTCCATAGAAACTGAACACAACAACCCGTGAACAGCTCCATGTTTCTAACCAGCTTGTAGCAGGCGTACTCCAACCTTAGACTAGCTTACAGCATCCCTTCGAAAATACCTACCAGATCAACAGTCCCCTGGCCCAGAATGCACTTCTTCTATGTCAAATTAGCTGTTGCCTTACATTAGAAACATTGAGTAGGACGTCAACACCTCATCGATCAAAACTCAACTTTGGTCCAAATATATATACCCAAAAGTGAAAAACCAACGAGTGACCAGCTCAAACAGCCCTACCAATCTGAGACCCAGTAGAAACAGACATGTTAGAGTACCGGGCCACCAATACTAACGCCAAGATCCAGGGGAACCAGTTAGTGGCTATAGCTTCATATGAAATCCATCATTGGAGTTCAGCTGACTTATCCACAGGCAGATGATATGAAGACCACCA
>JACXGJ010006412.1:0-7500 GCA_016801105.1 Esox niger | reverse complement strand
TGGTGCCTACGTGTAGCCAAGGTGTATCCGGGCCGCTCACTCCCATCGAACAATCAATATTATTATTTTGTATTGTATTGCATTCAAGGGCACGACCCAAGGAGGGCGCTACACCACTAGCCCCTCATAAATAAATAATGATCTGTATACAGGGCTGGAGATGTGTACACTTCATACACCTGACCGAATTGACACGTATAGGCTAACGGTTTTTTTACAACTAGATTGGTGGGGGAAAAACGGCACGGTTTGGTTTAACGGTTTTCCGCGTCCGGTCCGAAACACAATCAGAAGGCCTCCCTGAATATGGAAATTGCAAAGTGGACATCGAGTGGTGGCGTAGGCTTAAATTATCATGAGAAAAACAATTTCAGTTTTTATATAATTGGCTGAAATTAACACCAGTTTCTGTAGCATCATATCAAGCGCATTTATAATTTCCCTGTACACAGACTGCCTACCTTCAATCGTAGCCTCGCTGACCGCGAACCACAACAGCCACAACACTCTAACCGCAAACTTCATACTCTCTCTATGTGCGGTTCCGGTGACCCGTTGTCGTAAGTCGTCTCCACTGTGCGTTATTTCATTTTCTGCGTACAAGTCCGTCTTTAATACTTCGCGCGTGAAAACAAATTGGTCGGTCCGTAGCCTAATACCACAACGGGACGCGCGTTATTGCACGGAACGAGGCGAACGACAATAATGTTGTGGTGGCGGCTCCCGTTTGTTCGACAACGACAGTTTTTTTTCCGGATGACACTTCTGCAATGTAGGTTTCCCCTCGACGTTCACTCGGTCCCGGTGTGACTACTTGAGCGAGCCCAATCAGCCCACCTAGTGCAAGCGCTCAGAATCCGGTGTTCGGTAAGTGGGCTGGCCCAGAGACGGATGAAGGGAGGAGGGACGGTATAATGGGATGGAGACCGCGGAAGCGCGTTCCGTTTCGGAGAAAAACTACAGGACCGAGGCAGAACGGATATCCTACTCCTCCCGGGAAAACGATCACATCTTACACAAGGAATATAGTATGGCCAGTAAATGTTTTTTGGAATTGGAATGAAGTTAACCTTTCCGAATCATTTTTAGGCTTTTGGCAAATGGCCCAATGGGACTAGACCTATTTATACATCAGAGTGAGATGTGTTCAGTGAATTTGATCAGGGTTGTAAAAAATAATCCAGTATCTTGTTTTGTTTTATACGTCAACACTATGTATAGAGCCCTGTTTGCTTTAACATCTGTTTTATTGACCCAGGCTAAAATACACCTGGCATATTGGAATAATGACGCGGCAGGCCTATACACGTAAATGACGTATCACTGTTTCTATTTCATAGAGTAGTTGTACACATTACAACAGCATGTAATCCGTTAAGAAATCACACCACCTGGCACGCTGACACGCACCCCAAACCACACGCGCGCGCGCGCGCACACACACACACACACACACACACACACACACACACACACACACACACACACACACACACACACACACACACACACACACCAACACTGATGAAGTATTGTGCAGCGCGTCCCCGAGTCATTATGTGTAGACTAATAAAGGACTTGGGTCCATAAATCAAAGCAGACATTCTCTCTTTAAGCTCTCTAGGCTGTGGTCCTACAGGTGCGCGGGTAAGGACCACGAGGAAGCTCACGTTACCTTAAAGGTAGACTCAGCGACATAGACGATGCACAATGCAATCAGCCTAATGGCTCAGTTTCCGCAACACCGAAGAGTGCCGAACTGCAAAGCACGACTTGACCTCGGTTTTGGTCGGACGTCTAGCACGTTGTAACAGTGTGAGACAAACACGTGCAGATGCTCAGTTTCCGCTCTTTCGCCGACACCCTGCAAAGATGATCGATCCTCCCCAAGTTAATCCACTTTACATGGAGGTGCTGTAAAGTATACGGCCATTACCTGGTCATTATCGCCGATTTGCAGCGTGCTTCTCTGGAAAAGTGCGCTAATCTACTTTGGGGTACAGTCCCTTATAGCTTAGAGTAGCTCGTCTATACAGTTAATGGGACTCTAAGTGTGCCGGTAAAACCAGTTGATATCCGTTGTTCAATCACAAAGGGAGACGGCTCCAGAGCTGTACTGGCAGAGGCTTACTCCGTGTAATCTGATCACCGCATCATGAGTGAGTGCTGGTTTCTGGTCAACTGTGTTTTCCGTCTGCCTCATATTAAGCTCCATATTACTGGTAACATTTGGCAGATGTTGAAGGCTGACTCAGCGAAATGACGTTGCCCCGAAAGGGACCACAGATATTGAGATAAGTGCAAAGCAAGACTTCAATCTCATACAGAAACACACTACCTACATTACATTCTCATATTGTTATTCACTGTATTTCTGCCAGCAGTGAATGCGGAATGTTGAAGGTTAATTGATTGTTAGAGGTGACTGTACAAACATTCAAGTAAATGCATAGAATGTCAGGAGTGAGTGTATAATGTTCAAGGTAAATAGAGTATTAGCAGGGGGTTTAGAATTTTTAAAGTAAATATGTACCCTAGCATGTTAGCAGTGAGTGTGGACAAATTAAAAGTAAACAGATTGTTAGCAGTGGGTGTAGAATGTTTGAGGTTAACAGAATGTTTGCAGTGAGTATAGAATGTTCAGCGTAAATAGAATGTTAGCAGTGAGTGTTGAGTTTATGATAAAGGCATGTATCCTTCGAGTATAACCGAAGGATAGCCCTACACAACAGGAGGTTACAGCAACTGCGGAATGTTGCGGTGAAAGGGTTAACTCCAAATCGAACGCTCTCCGGTTGGTGAATTATCTACCGGGAGAGAGTTAACAATACAGCAAATCGGTGGTACGCTGCAATATGGCAGCTCAGCAGGGATAGTTACCTATGGTTCATTCCGCCTGTGCTTCATTTATTTAATCTCGCTCAGCCAATTACAAGGAGTGGCAGAGTCGTAAACAACCCGTGCTGGCCAGAGGGAGGGAGGAGATCGACCTCCATCACTCCCCATCGTTGCCTCCCTGCCTCACTTTTGCTGTCTCTCTTTTTCTCTCTTTATTTTGCTTTGTGTTTCTCAATCCATCTCTGTCTCTCCTCTCTGTCCCATACCCCCCCCCTCCTCCCGCGCATCCCCCTCTCTCTCCCTCTGCTAATTGAGTGGACTAACAACACGAGGAAGCAGCAAGGACTATCACTGCGCACGCGCACACGCGCACACACACACGCACACACACACTTTCAGTTAATGTTTTGAGGAACAGATATGGGCGGGTCAATTCATGACTTAATTTAGAATTAATCCCATAAGAACTCTGGTATGGGAATTTAGATGGCATTAATGAGCCTTGCCCTGCCCTGGGCTGGCACTGTATTTCTTTAATTAACTCTAGTCTTCCCCATCTCCACGAGGGCATAGAGTGTTCTTTGGGAGGGAGGCGTGTCTGTCTGTGTCCGTATCATCTGGTCCGGGAGCAGGCAGATGGATTGAGATTGCAGTGGTCATGTGGACAGTATCTTTCATACTGATGTTAAAGTCCTGGCAGAGAGAATCTTTGGCAAAGTCAGCGGTTTCTCCCAGCACCCATATACGAACATACTTTACGCTAATGTACACTGACACAGACGTGCGCGCACGCACACACGCACACACACGCACACACACGCACACTCCAAAGTCCGGGGTACTTTCACGTCTGTGTGATGTCCGGGCTGATGTTCGGCATGACAAGATCGTTTACCACGATTTATCTTGACAGCCGTGTTTGGCTTCCGTCAGGATGCAGACGTTAATAACCTGTTCCTCCGAGCCTCCTTTGAAACCTTACATACCAAACTCCGCTCTCCTCGCTCCTCTGTGGCTTCTCTCCGTCAGAACCGACAGGTCTTCAGTAAAAATAAAAGCCCTACGGAAAATATAGTGTGCTGTTTGGGAGCTAGCACTGCCATTATCAGGCCACATCTAAATGCTCTTATCAGAAATGTCTGTGTCGTTGTCATTTGTTTATTTCTGGTTTTCATTCTAGAGCTAGGTTACCATGGCCACCCACGAGACTGCCTGACCAGATGTGACCTCCTGGGTCACACAGTGAGTGGTAGGATAACCAACTGAACGTCAGAACCGGCCTGACGTCATCCGAGCCACCGATGTATCCATGCCGACGTCTGCCTTGTCACGTCAGTGGGTTTATCTCTGCCATCGTCTGACGCACGCACACACGCACACACACACACGTGACGCCACCCTGACTTCCTTCGTCACCATGCAGCGTATTGGTGTATGTTCATTGTTGTATGTGGAATCCCTGGAAAATATAGACCGGACATCAACAGGCCCTTTGATTAAGTATGTCTGAATACAATTCTTAGTGAATATCCCTAAAAGCTACTGCCTGCAATGTGTCCATCCATTCGCAGACCCGTTAATTGAAGATATATTTGTAGTCCGTTGATTTTACGCGGTGAAACAGGCGGCGTGAAGAAACAAAAGAAAAGTGCTCAAACCAGCAACCTTCTCCCAGTGACAGAACAGTAGCAGGTCATGGGCCAGCGTGACTGAATAACCAGCTTCTCTGGCAGAACGCAGATGGGAAACACACACACAAACATGCAAAACAGAGAAATTGACCAGCGTCTCTAACTGGGCGCAGGTGGGAGTCTGGGGGATGAGTCTCAAGGGGATGACTCCTAGCCACTCGTCCAGAGTCATCCCAATTGGGACTAGACTTAGGACAATGGTCCTCAATATGAGGTTAGATAGCAATGTCTCACTCAATGCATAAGAGCAAACACCCCCATTAATCCACGCACACACGCACGCACGCACACACGCACGCACGCACGCACACACGCACACACTCACATTCAAACAGATGTGCTTCCCGGCACAGTCAGTTGCACATCACACCATGAGGTTTAGACTTCTACACTGTCCTTTCTTCCTTATGGATGATAGCTGCGGAAGAGAGAGGGAGAGAGAAGGAAAGAGAAGGAGAGAGACAGAGACAGAGACAGAGATAGAGAGAGAGAGCGAGAGAGAGAGAGAGAGAGATGGGGAAAAAAGCTAAATATGTACAGAGAGTGGAGCTGCAGATGACAGAAATAGAGACAGAAAGACAGAAAGAGAGACAGACAGACTGAGAGAGAGAGAGAGACAGTGATCCGTGATTATCACAATGTGATGATCCTGATTTTCCGCCCCAGTTGTCGTGGGATCCCAGGAGCAGCTGGATGTGCTCTGACGTCCCCGGCTTTCCGGCCGACATTCCGACCGGAGCTGGTTGATTCCTAATGATTTGGAAAGGCGGGGATACTGGCGGGCCCGCTGACCGGCAAACACTGAAGGCAAGAGGGACAGACAAGTATCAGAGAGAAGGTGAGAAAGGGGGAGAGAGAGGGAGACAGAGAGGCATAGTCAGGGAGGACAGGGAAGGAGATGGATAAGGGCAGAGAAAGGGAGAGTCGTAGATGGTAGAAAGAGAGGGAGAGGAGGTGTTGGAAGGGAGAGGGGGACACGGGGAGGTGCAGGAGCAATGAGGAGAGCAAGGGTTGGCCGTCCCGGTGAGACTGAGTCGTCACGGAAACAGTGTGTGGTTTTCGAAACCATACCGACACGGCGTGTGCCGGCAGCATGGCGGATCATTTCGTTGTCGCGCCTACAGTACAGCTATCGGACGACTACGACAGAAACACGGGCCCGTCGTTTCAACCGCGCTGTCAGCACATTGTCATTACGTTCGCAGCTGCTATCTGGGTAACGTTTGCGATGACGAATTGACTCGCGGCTAAGCAGAACGCAGCGGAATATCACTGTACGTAATGTGGTGAATCACCGGTATAAATTAGGCGTATGCATGCGTGGTTATACCCTGATGCAGATTGAAACGCGTTTCCTGAGAGGCGGTTACTCGTTTAGACAGGGAGAAGAGACCGAAACGTGGAGGTGCTTTTTTTGTCTTTCCACCACACACTGGTGACCGGTACAAAGACACAGAGGTTACTAGTCTGTGGCTGCTGAAGGTCTTACGTAAGTGTGTCTTTGTTCCTGTGTGTGTGTGTGTCTTTGTGCCTGATCTTCCACGGTTCCTCTCTCACTGAAGCTGTCACAAAGAAGAAACTCTGGATTTAGATACAGTCTGAATCACAAAGACAAGTTCCCTGCACCTCTCACATACTCTATCTCTCACACACACACACACACAGTCCGTTACTGCACACTCCGTTTAACACACCCACACTGACGTGGATGGAGGTGGTGTTTAAAGGAGCCCCACAATCCTCCGGGTGGTGAAGCCGTCACGCTCAGGAGAAACTGGATGTTAACTGGAGCTCCTAACACAACGCGGGTGATACAAGTATTACGCTCAAACACACTGCAGGGTCAGAGCTGTTGGCTTTGCAGGCTTTTGATCCAACCCTGCTCTAGCACACAATATTTAGCTAAAGAAATCCTACAAGAAGAAGTTGGGTTGGAAGGGACACACGTCTGACACTTCGTGTCCAAACACTCAGTCACGTCTATCGCTTTGAGCCCGTATGGCAACACAGTTTCATTCATTTTCATTTATACTGCCATTAGTGAAAAGAAACTGATAGTGTGTTGACAATTGGAGGAAAGCTGAACTCCGCTGTGCCCGAAAACGGTTACTAATCATCACAAGCCCACTCCTCTCTCTGACGCTCATTTTTAACGAGGGCTCTGGAGGGAGTTCAAACGAGCAGGCGATTAACTGGCAATTATGGTGACAAAAGGTTCCGAGAGGTTTTAAAAAATTATTCATCAAGTTAGCTCAATTATTATTTTATCGCCGGGCAACAAAATGAATGGACCCAGATGGATGGCCACAGTGCTTTCTCCTATTGAAACATAATATCTGAACTGTTAGAAAATCCACACAGAATTACAGCATGGACAGAACTTTATTACACTAAGCCTTTATTATGGGATGAAATTGGTTAGGCGCTGTTTGGTTGCCTTCAGAGCCATCCTAACTGTTGGACTGGTTCTTAAAGATAAAAAATGTCATAGTTTTTATATTATATATATTACAAAGTCTGTGATTGTGTTTCACCGAAAAGAAAAGAGGTACTCTGTAGCCCTTTCTCAAGAGACCGTAGTGTTTGAACAATCCCTCTCGTTCTTTACGTTAAAAGGTTTTGGATCTTCCCACACATTCTATAAAACACATTATAAACCCGTTGGTTTGAGTGTCGATGGAGGATTCATGGGATTCATGGGAGGATTCATTTGATTCATGGGAGGATTCATTTGATTCATGGCATTCATGGGAAGATTCATGGGATTCATGGGAAGATTCATGGGAGGATTCATTTGATTCATGGGATTCATGGAAGGATTCATGGGAACCACTACATCCTGTAGGCCGGGTCCTGCTAGTGTGGCGTTGGAAAAACACTATCTATTATTCAGTGACAAGCTCCTCCAGGTTAGGAACGCCTGGCTGGGCCTCGGTGCTGGCACACACACACACACACACACACACACACA
>JACXGJ010006411.1:0-34404 GCA_016801105.1 Esox niger | reverse complement strand
AACGGCTTTATACAAACGATGAGAGAACCTTTCAGGAACATTTCTGTTTTATTAAGGTAAAAACAGTTTTGAGAATGTTTAAATAACCTGATGACATAGCATTATATTTAGAAAATGTCTGTAACGTTTCCCTGTAGGCTGCATTTCATTTTTGGTAAAGGTAAGTTTTGGGAACATTATATCAATGGATTATCAATGTGTCAGTAAAGTTGCTGAATGAGAGAACAAGGCTGATAAAGTGTTTGTAGAGTTAAGTGCATCTAATTTCCTAAATATCTGCCTCATTTTTATTTATGTAAAAAAAATATTCTGTACTAGACAATCTTGTGACACCTCAGTCACCATAGCAACCGTTTACAGTAACAGTAGAGTGACTTGAGCCAGGCAGTTTGGTAGTTGCTGATACTACTATTTTTTATTAATGAGTTAAATACTCATTCTAAAAAGACAATTATTATGAACAAGTTAAAGGTAGTATATTGGTTATTAGTAGCATAGCAATGAGCATGTTCTCTGACTACCATAACTGGCTGTTAACAAAAACGGTTTAAATATTTTATATTAGTCTGATATCTATGTTGCTGTGTGTCTTAAGTATTTTACAGTACGTAAATGTCTGTACACAGTTTGAGTACTTTGAAATGGATGGCAATTTGATTTAAGGAATGACCACCAAACCTGACAATTGCAATCATGGCACATAACCAAATGCTTGAAATAAAATAGTAAAGATAAGTTGAAAAAATATTTTTTCAATTAAATAGTACATATTGTAAAACATTAGTAACACTACGAAAGCCACAGGTTGTCACATCCTGGCTATGCCCCTAGCCATCTTTGCACTGGCTGGGGCCATAGTCAGGACGTGGCCAGAAGAGGTGCCTCTAGGCACCTCTATGTACTTGGGTCTCCCCAAATGGAGGCAGGTATTGGGTATTGCCTCCAATTGGGGAACCTATTTAAGTTGACTGTTTGCCCACATGAATGTGGTTCATTTTGGTTTGTTAGCTGTAGGCTATAGTGCCCTGTCATTTGAGCTGCTTTGAGTTGGTTTCTTAGTTTTGTTCTCTCTTTATTAAACAATGGAGTACAACAACCGTTTTGAGTCTGCCATTCTGTCCATGCAACCACAGACTTATGACACAGGTTCTGATAAACATCTGGTGATTTGTGATGCAATATCTATCTCTGGAGGTTTATAAGGCATATTTTAAGACCAATTTCTAGGACTTTTTCTAAAGCATGCAAAGTTGTCCATATACTACCACTAATAGTGGAAATATTAGTAATCTTCACATCTAACTTCATTTATCAAAATTATCTTTGCTATGCCAAATATCGAGTGTCATTGATGACTGTACAGCTATATCTGACAACTGAATTTTGAACAAATACCAGTCTGGTTTTAGACCTGGGCATGGTACAATTATATATACTTAATTCAGTATAAATGGTATGGTGAAAGCCTTGAATGAACAATCACATTTTGTTGTTTTATTGATCAACCTGTCAAATACTTTCAATATAGTTCCGCATTTTATTATGTTGAAGAAACTTGCATCTCTGTGTCTTTCTGCTTACAATTTTAGAATCCTGCTTACAGTTTTAGAGTTACTGTTTTTGAATTACCCTAGTGATAGAACCCAGGCCATTGTAACGGATGGGGTTGACTCCAAATGTTTTGTAGATCACAAAGAATTTCCTCAGTTTAATTCTGAGTTCAGTTGTTCACTCTGTATATAAACATGTATACCGTAATGGACTGAGTGTACCATCAACAGACATCAGAGATGTGAATAAAGTTCCAAAAGCGTATTGGAAGACGTGATGTATCCTTTTTCTTTTTTGCTAAGCAACAGTAAAGATATTAAAAAAAATGTCTGTTACAATATCTTCCAGTCCTGGGCCTAGATGGACCATCTAAAAGGACAAGCAGAATTCAAATCATCAATAATAAATAGGCAGATACTTATGATAGTCCTATACATCAAACAGGAAGATAAAGCAGATTACAGTGAACGTAAGTGATAACATTAGCTCTAGTCAAACAATTCCTGCTTTAGACTACTGTTAATCTTCATAGGGGGTTGTGACTGCACTCCCAAGAGGGAGCTCAAAGCTCCCAAGTTCCTGGCCTGAGGTTGCTAAAGTAGGGCAGAGACAAGAGAGTGGTTAATGAAAACAGGTGAAATGAATTATCTCTGCCCTACTCACCCCTCAGGCCTTGTTCCCCCTGGGTCTTTGAGTCCCCAGGATGCTGTTCCCTCAGTCTTTATATATATATAAATATATATATATACATTTGAAAGATCCCAGTATTAAAACCCTTGACAGTTTTGTTATAGAATGTGTATATAATCTATACTTTGGGATTTTGTTAGATGATCATAAAATACATTTGAATCAAATTTGAATAACCTTTATTTTAAAACAACCATTGCTGAGTTGGTGTATACGCTGAAGATAAAAATGGGTATCTTCTATTTTGCAAGCGACATTTGTCAGTACATGATTTTTTTTGATTTGCAATAGATGCCTGCCTGAGCATCAGTATTGAAACCTCTGGATGCAGTGTATCATGCTGATTTGCGTGTTTTTACTGGTTTAACCTTTTGCACATATTGTTGTCTTTTGTACACTTTGGTTGTCCAAGACTCCTTGACTTCCAGAGGGGTACAGCTGTTTCTTATTAGACAGGTGTGTTTGTTTGCATCATTAGTGTATGTACATTAGCTGTTAGCTGTCTAGTCTTGATTCTGGGTTTGCATTTTAATTTGGAGGAAGTAGCTGGTGTTTGAAAACCTGACCATGAAAGTCAAGCAGGCCATCATGATATGGAATAATCAAAATAAATTGATCAGAGATATAGCCAAAATAGTGAAAAAAATCACTTGCTTGGGACATTCAAAAGAAGAAAGAAAGCACTGGTAATCTCAGCAATAGCAAATGACCTGATAGACCAAGAACTCTACAGTTGATGACCTGCTGTATGTGTACAATCACTTCCAGGTTGAGCAACCAGTATGATAATAGAGATGTGTCAAAGGAGTCAATTTCAGTCATTGACTGTTGTGGAGTTTTTGCGACAAGGCAAAGCTTCATTGTAAATTGGACATCAAGATATTGGAAGAGGAAAAACATTTAGCAAAGATGAAATAAATAATATATTGAAAGATGAGAGAGGGAGATTTACAGTTCTGTATGGATTCTTGGCTAATTAATGTTTTTCTTTCCTATTGCCTCACCGGCCTCTTTTTTATTTCTTTAGGCTTCCAAATTAAAGAATTCCTTTCTATATGCTATGGGTTTACTCATAACTGTTAATACACATAGTTAAATTAGATGATAGTCATCTGCATGGTGTATATCTAGCAAAATAAATACAACTGTTCCAGATGAACCAAAGACAGTGACATGAATTAAAAGCAATAGAACAGTAGCAGAATCTAAACCATAAATGACACCCAAAGTGGCTGTTGATTTACTGCAATGGTGAGTTTGGTACTGGGCTTCAATGTATATTAGTGCTACAAATCTGGGTCCATTTAGCAAGGAGATGCTCATACATACATCACCGACTCCTGCTTCAAGCCAAGGTCAGTCCTTATTGCATCAATCTTTTCAACAGAGGCTACTTTACACAGCAGCAGTTTTGTAACTGTCTGAGCTGTAATAGAATATTTTTCCTGTGATTCATCTTTCTGTTATCGTGTGAAATATATATTCAATTTCTGTTCTTTCCCTCATTCTCCCGATTCTTATTTTATCTTTAAAACATTCTCCTTCCATGGACACATGGAGGATCAAAGATTTTAACTCCTTCCATTCTAGATTCTGCAAAGACATTTGATTTTAATGTAGCACCAGTGCTGCAATTGAAAAAATGAAAAGGATTCCAGTTTTAATGCGATTTCATACAAGCCACTGTAGTATTGAAGAAATTATATTTTGAAATGATTTAGAAGGAAATATATTACGTAGTTATGGGCAATATTGTAAAGAATTGCTGTATATTAAATGAATGCAATGAAATTCCCTCTACATTATACATTATATATCATACACATTTCGTGACAATATATTAAGTGAACAATGTTTTTTTTAGCAAATCAGGTCTTGGTAAATTCCACATGATCAGACTAAACATTCTAAGGGCTAAAGGAAGCTTAATTAATTATTTAATCATGTTTTAGGAGTTATGTAAAATACACACATTTGTTAGACATTCAGTTATGAAAAAATTATTACAGATAAATACAGATTTAGTTTTGCTAAATTTGCAGTCTTATACACAATAACATATATTGGTACATTGGTGCATTGAACCCAGTCATTAAACTCTGTGGGATTAGTGTTAAAACAATCATATCTGAATTTCTACATCTTCATGTACCTTTTATATTACATTCTTTCTATGCAACATTTGAGTTACCTGCCTTATGTTAAGCCACAGAACAGTCACAGCAGAATGCATTTAAATAGAACTTTGATTCATTTTGAAGTTGTTCACTGCAAGTAGACATGTATGCTGACATAGGATTTTCAGTCCTGATTACTAATACTAAAATGTCATACTTTCATAGATGATAAAATAATAAAATCAATCATTTTAAATAGCACTTCCCCAGTACTGGAGGGAGAAAAAAATGTGACATTTAATTGATGAACTTGACCTGCTTTTCCCTGATAACAATTTTCATTTGTTCTATTAAAATTATGCTCAAGTGACAATTTTTGACGGGATCTTCATCACCTGCAGAGTAAATAAGAGTAATTAATGCTGTTTAGTTATGAGCACGGCCTATAAATCATGGTTCTATCATATATTATGGTGGGAGGATGCATTGATGAGGCAGGGCCGGCTGATTTGTTTGTAAATGCAGTGGTATGAAGCTACAGTAACATATAAGTGCACCAGTCCCAGCAAGCTGTTGACAAGCTCTGGAGATCGACATGAATCAAAGTGCCTTTAAAAAGTTAGGAGAAAGAGAAATAGAGAAAGGCAGATGGTAACATAGGTTTAAGGTGGAGCAAACATAGTTGCAGTTAATGAAAACCACTGGCTTTGAAATGTATTTCACTTCTTCAAAAAGATTATTATGTAGAATGATGTGGTCTGGATGTTTAACAGGTAAAGACAGCAGATTTTGTTTTGGAGTTTTCCATTTACCCTATTTTTGTTCTGCTGGTAGTCTTCTGTTGATGGTAGTGGATGACACATCAAAGCGCACCTCTGTGTTCCTAATCTGTCAGACAGTTCGATCATCCACTGTAGCCGTCTTCTATGGTCAAATGGGCCATTTGTGATTGCTGATCTCACCAGCACTTCCCTTCTTTTTAATCCCATTCTAAACTTTTTTGGTAAGTCTTACGTTTGGCTATGTCTGATATATTTCATTTGTTTTGCCACCTAAAGGCTTCCATGCCATTCATTGACTCCTCTTTGGTCCTCATACTTTGACAGGAACTAAAAAGCCATCTCTTAAGGCAAATGCAAAGCCTAGAACTAATATTAGACAAAGACAGCTCTGTTAGAGCAATACAAACTTTGATGGAACACCCTTGACATATCAAAACCACATTTATGCCAATTTTCCCAATATATTTTGGTGCCCTAAAATAGTGGCTATGTACAAATAAGTGTTATACCTTAGGTTGCCAAAAGTAATATGTACACAAATACCTTAAAAAGTTGGGACGCTGTGTAAAATATACCAAAACAAATGCTATGATGTGAAAATAATTGAAACCATATATTCAATAGAAAATAATACAAAGGCAACATATCAAATGTTGAAACTGAGAAATGTTATTGTTTAATTTTAAAAAGCTGGGACTGTTGCAACAAACGACCGGAGAAGTTGTATAATACAAAGAAGTTGGAGGAACATCTCACTAATTAGGTTAATTGGCAACAGATCAGTTACATTACTGGGTATAAAAGCTTCCCAAATTGGATGAGTCTATCAGAAATAAAGATAGGGAGGGGTTCACCACTGTGTGAAAATCTGCAAGGGCAAATAGTGCCACAATAAACGAGTAACGTTTCTCCAGGGGTGGAGAAACGTTCCTGTAATTGAGTAGCATTTATGTGTACTGTACTTGTACTTTTTATATTTTTCAAAGGCTGTAATGATACTTTTACTTCAGTACATTTTCAAAACCATCTGTTACAGAGTGCAATCTAGAAAAAGGATACACCATCATGGCAAGCACATAAAGTGTGCACCTTTTGTAGCAGCTAGAACTGTTCACTTGTTTGTCACTGACAAGTAACATGACAAGATGGACATACACAATTCAATTTCACGGATCGCGCCAAAATGGCCCAATCACAGCTGGTTATGCAAACCGAATGATGATCGGTAGCAGGCGTTTCTAACAGTAAAATAAGGTAGCTACGTGCCATGAACTAAGGTTTCCTAATCAGTTTGTAAAATAAATGGAGACTAACGAGATTGAGCAGGTTTAGGAGACAAAACAGGCAAAAACACACACACACACACACACACACACAGAGCCAGTTGCCAGGTCTGCATTTCAAAGGACATTTCAGCTTCATGCAGAGGAGACAGTGTCAATATGGAATGTAAGCTTGGCTTACCAAACATGGTGGAGGTGTCTGCCTACAAAAACTACGTAAAATTTGAGGAAATATGTAATAGTACAAAAAATTATGTTATAAATATATTATCGCCGCTCATCTTGTTGCTAGCTAGTTAGAAGCTAACCCAGACCAACATCTTTACACAGCTGAAGGAACTGTAAGCTATAGTGAGGTCTACAACTGCATTGACATTATGGCGGCTAAAAGCTAGCCATCTCCAAAGGTACAGTGAGGAGAACAAGTATTTCAGACACTGCTGATTTTGCTGGTTTTCCTACTTACAAAGCAGGTAGAGGTCTGTCATTTTTATTATAAGTACACTTCTACTGTGAGAGATGGAATACTTGTTCTCCCCACTGCATAAGGGTAAGTCGAACATTAGCTAACTAGACACAGATGATTCATTTTCAAAAAGTTGTCAAAGTAATTCGTATTGCTATTTATCTAGCTATAGCTACTGACGTTACTGTTAACACTATCTAGCTAGGTAACAACATTTACTTACCAGCTAGCTAATATTTTCTAGTTTCTAGCTTGTGTGTGGTTATGCTTAGCTATTATGTTTGCATAGTCCTCACAAAAGATTGAATGTCATTTTGTTTGATAACTAGTCATTCATCCAGATATGTGTGATTATGCCTAATCTATGACCCTATAACTGCTCTGTGGCTGTCCACCTGCACTTAGAATGCTGCTAAACTACTTTACCTTTCACTGTACAATTTATACCTGATGTATGATGTCCATGTAAAAAAAATTTTAACTATTTTATTTGGTTTGATGTAGTATGTGTTTATTAGAGATGAACCAGACCAGTATTGCACCCATCCAGTGTCTACATTTGAATACTTAAATAGATGGGTGGAGTAAAGGCGTAAGAGGGTGTGAACTACACTGAATAGGCGTAAACAAAGACCAGCTCTCTGGCAAGTGTGAATCTTTCAAGCCTCTTCGCAGAACTAAGTAGAGCAGATTATCAATTATTAAAACAGCATGCCTTTCCCATTACTTTATCAAATAGTATTGTATTGTATAGGACCCCGTTCAGAACGTCTGTCACATACCTTTTTGAACATTCCTTTGTACATACATTTATGGGAAGTTGAAGATTACATTTTTAAGTCAGCTGTGCTTGATCTTGTTGGTTATTTTCTGATGTTTTATGGAATGTTTAGCCAGTGAAGCATTACATGTAAACAATAGTACATATATATTACATATATTGAAATACTAATATTCTGAGTCATTTTGTGCCGCTAGCATTCAATGGCCACACCCGTTTCACATGTACTTCCATTCTTGTAAAATAATACAAATAACCATCAAAATTCAAATAGCAAAATATTTTAGAAATAACTTCACTTTTACTCTGAGGACTTATTAAATGTGCTCCTTTTTACTTTTATTGAGTAGTTTTTTATACCAGTACTTTTACTTCTACATGTTTACCATTTCATTCAAGTAACATTACTTCTACTTGAGTGGGATTTTACAGTACACTTTCCATCCCTGCGTTTATCAAGGTAAATATGCAGTTTTTGTGTCCCAAGCACATCTACCACTGCGCCAAATACCCCTGTTTCTTAGGCCACTGGTCCTGAGGATGGAGTCCCCGGGTGTGTGCTCAGAATGTGTGCTTTGGTCTTGATTGCTGTTAGGTTCCAGTAACATGTCTCCAGTCTTTCGACTGCTTAGCACACTGTGTTGTTGTCTTTCTGAAACTCTGCTTAGAAGAGTCACATGGTCAAGTGCATTACACATGAAATGTAGGAAGATCATATGGTGCATGTTCTTGAGATACCCAGTGACCTGTTTTGCTCTTCCAGCAACAGCTGGGGTTGGTTTGGGGCTCCTCTCCATGCTTTTCATGTCCTCAAAATGGGCCAGGAGGACAGAATAACTATCACACACAATCTACAAAAGAGAATTATTATTACATAAAATCCATTTGGCAATATGCATTACAAAGTTAAAAACAGCTGCTGAAAAAGCTTTAGTTAATTTAGCTCTCACCTTCGTTGCACGATGCACATATGGTAGCCATCGGGCACCATGGTGATCGGATGGCTTCAGTACCTTCTCCAGGGCCTGTGATGAAGCTTCATGAGAGCCATGGGGGAGTAGTGGTACTGGTCATAGAGGTTCTTCAGTGTATTCTGAAGCTGGAACATGTTGGCATTTTCTTTAATTGCTTTAGTCACATCGAGCTCCAAGCGATGAGCTACGCAGTGTATGGAGATGAGTTATGGGATGTCCCTCAGAAGCTCAGCTGCCACCCCATTCCTTCATCCCATACTGACTGCTACTCCATCGCTGCCAAATCCCACCACGCTGTCCTTCCAGTCGTCAATGCCAGCTTCTTCAAATGCTTTGATGGAAAACACACGAAAGAGAAGTCAGTTTAAAACCACATATTAAAATGGAACAATAATGTAGGTTTTTGACTTAACAAAAGGGGTTATTGGAGCACGCAATTTGTATTAGGAGGTGACAGATAGCATTTGGCCAAAATTGCATGGTGGCAGAGAAAAAAAACTATATATTAAGAGAGTTGCAACCGAATAAGTCTCACTTATCAATTACTTTGTGCTGTTAACGATATTTTTTGTAAAAACGTGTGTACACAGTTAATCTACAACCATTCCACATTACCTGCATAGATAGCATCCAGGATACCAGAAGAATTTCCTTGCTTAACGTCCTGAAAGGAAAGGAATGCATTCACTGGTCCTTCGTCGGCCAACGAAGCAGACTTAGACAGCTTCAATTTCAATGGTGCCACCATCAGTTGCTGGCTTTCATTAACTTATTCATAAGCTTTCCATATCATATACATCATGGCAAGGCAAATTCCATTGTTTTTGTTGGTCACTGAAGACATTTGGGTTTAAGATCAAAAGATGAGTATGAGACAAGAGTTCAGAATTTCAGCTTTCATTTCCTGGTATTGACATCTAGATGTGTTAAACAACTTAGGACATATAACCATTTGTATTAGACCACAGCATTTGTAGGTGAACAAAAGTAAAGCAACAAATAATCTAAAAATAACATTTAATATTTGGTGGCATAACCCTTGCTTGCAATAACTGCCTCAAGTCTGTGACCCATCGACATCACCAAACTGTGGCATTCTTCATTTGTGTTGCTATTCCAGGCTTGTTTGTTCTTGTTTGTTTCGGGGTGTTTCTCACTTCAGTCTCCTCTTAAGGAGGTGAAATGCATGCTCTATTGGGTTAAGGTCAGGTGATTGACTTGACCAGTCTAAAACCTTCCACTTTTTCCCCCTGATGAGGTCCTTTGTTTTGTGCTTTGGGTCATTGTCCTGCTGCATGATAAACTTCCTCTCGATTAGTTTCAATGCATTTCTCCGTAAACTGGCAAACAAAAGGTTTCTGTACACTTCTGAATTCATTCTGCTGCTACCATCATCAGTTTTATCATCAATAAATATTAACGATCCTGTTCCAAAAGCAGCCATGCATGCTCAAGCCATGACATTACCTCCACATAGTTTTTTTTAAATATTTCTCTCCGCCACTGTTCTCCGCCAAAATCAGTTTGAACTGCTAGCAGTAATTACTTGGACCAACTCCTGATTGGTCAATCATAGCATTCTGAGTTGGAAGCTGGTCGTCAGTAAAAAGTATTCAGTAAAATAGCCGAATAATTTATCTCACTTGTGCATTCATTAATAATGTACATAATACCAGTACATATTCTGTAAATGTTCCATTGCGCATGTAGAATAGCCATATGTAATGCATTTGCATTAACTGCACACATATTCATTCCGCTTGTATATACATATTCTTGTACTTTGACATTTTTCTGCACTTCTGTTTAGACAACCTCCCCAACCTCCCGACCCGCTGTATTAACATGTCAGTGCAGTACAGATCCCGACTGGCACTGATTTCAGCCCTTCACTTTTAACGAGTGTTCAACAGTAAAGACATTAGGATGTTTTGTGACATTTACCCCGTAACCCAAACCCCATTATCCCTCACTTCTTTTCAAACCCCCCCATGTTTATTCAGTCACAGTGTATACCAGTGACATTATTTAATTTTTTAAGTGCAATAAGTACAGTATTTCACAATGAGTGTGTACAAATAAACTGATGTACAATTGTTAAAATAGTGTGAACAGATTCGACGAGAAATGCTTGTAAGTACGCTCACAGTGATGCAACAACAGAACATTCTCTAATGTATACAAACAATTTCACAGGGTTTCAAGAACAATCCTTTTATGTATATTAGTTCAAATCAAATAAATATTGGGACATAACTACTGAAAACATCAATGTAATTAATGATAGCCCAAATAGTTAAATATAAAGTGAAAATGCATGATTGCTGGTTCCCACAGCAATACAAGAATAGAATGTTCTCAAAGACACTTGCTGCCAAAAGTATGTAATAATGTACAGATCTTGATGTTCTGGAAGAAAATTGGTACTTTTGTTCACCAGTGGCAGTCCACTGAATAAAGTATAGTCAAGACATTAGTGATCACCAATTAACACCAGTGAAAAAAACATTTGCCCCATTTCTAGCAACCATCACTCCAATACCTTGTCCTTAAGAAATCATTATTTTTTGGCACCAAATCCTCCCTTGTCTCTGTCACATTGTCCTTTGTGTTCGTTTTCTTAATTGATCAGCTTCCTCTCCCTAACAGCAAGCCCTACTCTGCACTATTCTTTGGCACTACGTTCTATGCTGCATCTTCGATGTTTCTGACTGCTAGTAAGAGACCTCTCTTCTTGGCTGTCTCTGTTTAAGCGTCTGACCAAAATCTAGAGCTGTCCAAATATTACAATAAGTAATACTCTTCACATTTAAGGAAACTAAACATTTCAGGTTAAATCAAAATACATATTAAAAGGGATATATATTCCCTTTTTTAGATGTGGCTTTATTTTTATTTTTGTATTAAAGAAAATTTAGTCATCACTTCTAGTCAAATATAAAACAAAGGTTCTCAGAATGTGTTTTTTCTTTCTACACATTAGTAAACAAAACTGCTGGCGACACCATCTCCGCTGTTTGATGTTCCTCTTTGCGGTTCTGACCAGGTTGTCCAACTAACAATGTTTCTCATTTTGTGTCCAGTATCGGCTTGCGGCTGTATCTGAGAATTGTGATTGGTTTAGCAATGATTATATGCTTTATAATCCTTAATTCAATGATAAGTTTGCAGTCAGTCTATTTCTTACCATCAACGTCTGTCCTGCTCCAGTCTTCATCAATACATTTTAGACAAATTTGATTTACCACCAATCCCAGCACACCACTTTCGTGTGGATTGTTCTACCTGAGATATGGAAGACAAAAAACACATTTCAGTACAGTATTGGAGCCATCTATTACAGATGATGTACATTTTCAATCAATGCAGTACACCACTATAAAAATAGGGGGTGGCAGATAATAGGGGGATGTTAGCTAGGCTAACAAGATGTACCTGTAGCTAACATTAGTTTTAGTCTAGAGGAACAATAGCATGACTAACAATAACATGACTAGTATAGAAATAAAATATCATGACTTTTCCAAAACATAACGTTATAGCATTTAATATGCATCATCTGAAAAATTGTGATTTACCTTAAACCGAATGGTTATCAGGTTTCTGTGTCTTCCACCATGGCTTCCAACAAAGCATCAGCCGAGTCAATCGTTGCCGCAGCTCCAGCGAATGCTAGCCAATGACCCAGCAACGCATCTAGACGGTCAAAGCACAAATAACTCCTTTACTACGCTGATGACGGCTGCAGACAAATTTAAAAAATGGGAGCAAACTCTACAACTACTCGACCAATCAGAAACGTTCAGCGTCACAAGCACCGCAAGCCCCACCCCAAAAGTTCTGGTACACTGGAAAAGTCCTACCTCCTGAGCAGAGACTGTATCAGGAGTAATATGTAGTTCCTGGTTCTAGAACCTGTTTCCTGCAGTGGAAAAGCAGTGACTTCCTGGAAAGGTTCCTAGTTCCCTGGTATAGTTCATGCGGTTGAAAAGCGGCTTAAGTATACTTCTTTTTTACTTCAGGTTGCCTGCCAAGTGTAACTGTTGAAATTAGAATAAAGACAAGTGTTATGAGCAAATTTGCATGTGCAAATATGGAGGAGTTTCTAGAAATGTCAAGACCTGACTCCTTATGACTGGTTAAATTCTTTATATTGCGACTTCTCGGCACTTACCATTTACTTGTCATTATTACAAAGATTTTTACATGTATTGACACACTCTAAAACAGGCCTTTTCGTGCAGTGTACAGTACATAATAGCATTCAAATATTCCTGGAATCCGGAGAAATCTCTGTACGCAAGGGACAAGGCCGGAAACCAGTATTGGTTGGCCATGAATTTGGACTCTCAAGATGGACTAAGGTGAAGTGGAAAACTGTCCTGTGGATTGACAAATGAAAATTAGAAATTCCTTTTGGGAATAGTAGATGCCACTCTCTTTGGTCTAAAGAGGAGAGGGATCATCCGGCTTTTTGTCAGTACACAGTTCAAAACCCAGCATCTATGATGGCATTATTGCACATGACATGGGTGACTTGCACATCTGTGAAGGCACCATTTATGCTGAACAATATATACATGTTTTGGAGCAACATATGCTGCCATCTAGGCAATGTCCTTATTAGGGAAGGCCTTGCTTATTTCAACAAAACAATGCCAATCTGCATTAGGCACCTATTACAATAGCCTAGCTGTGTTGTAAATAGGTCTGGGTGCTAAACTGGCCTGCCTGCAGTCCAGACCTGTCACTCATAGAAAACATTTGAAATTAAATGAAAAATACAACAAAGGAGACCCTGAACTGTTGAGCAGCTGAAATTCTATATCAAGTAAGATTGGGATAACAATTCACTTTCAAAACTACATCAATTGCTCTCCTCAATTCCCAAACAGAAATTGCTGTTGCCATGAAATGTTTTACAGAATTTGTCAGTTGGTTCAACTCACCTAGGAAATGTAGGCCAGTTTTAGGCCATTAAGAAATTCTGTCCAATAGCTCTATATATGTATTCCCTTACGCTTTTACATATCTTTCTTTATTATGTTGTCCTTGTATGGCTGTAAAATGCATTGACACAGAGGTCAGAAATGTCTCAAATCGCAGTACATCACATTACATCTAAAATCATTCACTTCTGTCTGTAGTAAAGCCCTGATATGTCCCCTTTTATCATTGTGCCACTACAATTTTACTGGGACACAGAAGTTATTCAATTAGTGTTACTCTCCAGTTCACAGGGTATTACCAATATGTGATTGGTATCAGTACAGTGATGTACTGTATGTATAAGGCAGATGCTTTACAAGGGAGGAATCAGAGGCCATGAATGAATGAATTATTGGACTCTGGAATGGGAGCTATAGATATGGAATTTTGAACCCTGTAATATGTTTGCTTTCTTTTCCTTATCATGCAAGACAAACATATACCCTATCTCAAAGTACTATGAACTGTGTGAATGTGGAGAACCCCCCCCAGATCTTTCTCCAGTTTGTGTGTTCTGTTTTTTTCTGCTTCGGTTGTTTGTGTATTTTTAGTTAATTAATGTGTATTTCCTATATTCAAATAAATTATATGATTAAAACAACATGTACTGGTCGACTGTGCAATAACTTGCTTAAACGACAACACAGCACTTTCTTTCTTGCTCTTACACACACAACAGTATCAACTGTAATAAAGATCAATGCTAAGGGTTAGCAGACATTAGCAGGTATGGATGTCATTTGTTTACTCCATGTGTGAGTTCAATAATAGTGTGGAAAGTGGAGATCAGGTACAACACAACATGCAGCTGTAAGCCTCAATTTACAGCAAGGTGTTGGATAAGGTCTCTGTACTGCGCAAAATTAATACTGATCACAATAATATTTTATTTATCATCACTCTTGCATCTTCTAAATGTGATATTTCCATTTTACTTAAATACTCTTGCTCTTCTAAAAACAAGAAACCAGGCAAGCCTAGTTCAGCTGGCCGTAATAGAAAGTGGGGCCGTTTGAGATTTGAACCCGGGTCAGCCACATGAAAAGGACTGTCGTTAACCACCACATCACAGAGCTGTACATTAGATGCGTGTCAGTACAGCCACTTGTGTCTACTCTGAACAGATCCTCTTTTGCCACTGGCTGTTTTAACAACTAATTGGCCATTCGTGAATGACATTGATACAGTTGAGCTGACTAACGATGCTTACTAAGTTTACATTCACCACAAATAGTGTCTATGAACTGTATGGCGTTTGCCACTGGCCGTTTTAACAGAGTATTAGCCAGAAATAGGCTTTATCAGTATCTACTAACTTAGTGGAATACTCATAATTGAGCAATTGCTAGCAAGTCTGCCAAAGCAATTTTATTTCATGGCATAACAACATACTTTTTTGCCCGACCACGTAAGCGGAGCCGGCTAAGAAGAGCGGATGTCTATTTGTAAGTGAGTGAGTGAGTGACTGCCCCTTGTTATAAAGCATAGTGGTTAGAGTAGCAGACTTGTACTATAGGTCCCGAGTTCGTGTCTCCTCGCAGGCTAGGTGATGTACATGTTACGAATTAGTCCATATAGTTGAAAACTTTGCTGGCTAAAACCGTTAGGATCTACATTATAGTAAGCCCTAACTGAAACTGTATACAGTAATATTGCGTTTGTTTCTGGCATGGAAAAGTTAATCTTCAGTCTCGCTAGAAATTGCTCAGTTCTTATGATTAATAAGCCTATTATTGGCTGATAAGCTGTTAAAACGGACATTGGCAAAAGCAATATAGTTCATAGACGCTATGATGGGGTAAACTTAATAACAACTGTTAGTCCTCAATGCCGTCTAGCGACTGCTGTAATGCGTAATGTCATGGCGTAGTGGTTATAAACAGTGCATCTCATGTGGAAGACATAAGTTTGAATCTTTTGAGAGCAACTACATTAATTATTTCTGGTAGATTCCATAATTCTCTCGTCTTTTCTCTTGAGGACAAAGTTATCATCGCCTTTACTGATAGCTACTGTATAAATGTATTTCATGATTTAAAGGAAAAAGTACTGTTTGCCATGAAATTAAAAAAAAAATTCAACAGCAAATACTTACAGTTTTTGACAACTTACTTTTGATTATTCCAGTACGTTAGTAGATATTGGTCAAGCTTATTACTGGCTAATACACTGTTAAAACGGCCAGTGGCTAACAGCATAGCTATTGATTCCAAGGTATTATTATTGAGGGCCTTAAATGTAAATTTCTTGCACTCCACAAGAGTTCCATCAGTTCCATTTTGGGTCTGTAATTGCTCACTTTGTATATACATTTCTTTGTTACATTTGGAGAAAGTGTCATTTTAATATTTATGTGGATGACAGTGTAGTATGCGTTTCTTCTGTCTGGTCTTCAATAAGTTACACACCTGGAGTCTGATGTCCAACAGATCACTTACAGATCTTAGATAATGCATTATGTCTAGATGATCCAAAAACATTTCTACACTAAATAGTCCGTTATAGAACGTGTATAGAACCTACAAAGCCTTAGGGCTGCACAAACAGTCAGGGTTTGTAAAGCAGGCGTTAAGACACACCTTTATCTGTTGATTTCCCTTTATGTAATAATGTACAGCATATTTTGATTTATGATGTATATTATTATTATAGTTTACTGTGTTATTATTATTATTTAGTGTACTTATACCGTCTGTGAATGTATATGTATGTATGTATGCATGCAATTCTTTATGTATTTAATAATTTTCTGCATAGTTATTACATTTTATTTTTCATTCATTTTGAGATAATCCACTATAATGAAAATAACTTTACCAAGGTAATGTATGATAATTATTCTTAAATACCTAAGGATTTAGTTAGAGCATTCTTTTAAAACACGTTTCTGAGCTAGCCAAAAAGCTGAGGATCTTTTTCTTTGAGAAAATACATAATGCCTTGCATGTCGGAATTGAAAATACAATATACAGACCACTTCTGTCAGTAAGGTAACTGTCTTACTCATTACATTAATTGAATAGTTACTACTCATACATCTACAAATTCAGTAGGACTCGAATTGTAAAAGTATTTAAAATTCATATGGCAACAAGAAAGAAAAACTAGGCAAGCCTAGTTAACCTGGGCCAAGGGGAGAAGTGACTGGTGAGCCAGGAAGGGGGCTTGTAGAGCAGCCATTTATTTACTTAAATTGAATTCCCAGGCTATATTACCTCTGACTTGGAGGGCAAACATCATGGAGAAGTTAATTCCTGTTGAATTACTTTTGTCAGTGGGGAACAACATGGAGGATGCAATAAACATGGGCACTTCGTCCTGCAACACTTTGATAATGCAGAACGGAATTTAATGGCTTAACAGCATAGTATTTAAAATCACCTCAATAACATAGCATAACAAACAAGCCAGCTTGCTAACCCTGTTTCCCCAAAGTTAACTAGCTAACATGTAGCTTTTGCATTAGTTAAATTGACCAAGTCCTCACGACTAATGACGAAAATTGTATTACAAATATATAAGTATTAAAATGCTATCAGTACAATCCATTAGGTAGCTTGTTAGTATGTTTTTTGGGGCCAGCAGTCCTAGCTACCTTGAGGAAGAGAATGGGAGTTTTATCCTTCTAGCCATGACTCAAATACACATAGGCTGCCTTTCCAACAACGAAAAGTGGGCAACGCAACAGTCGCTGCATTATTTCATATGTACTGATGAACCACTGTGACACACTGCAAGTAAAAAATTATGTACACGTTAGTAATTAAGTCAAGTGTTTTTCCTGCCTTCACATACAGTTCTGATAAGGCAGCTTTATTTCCCCTTTTGGCTTGTGTGCTTGGTTTACTGTATGTTGCTACTGATGCTTGTAGCCAGCTTATCCTCAGCAATCAGTTTGTGTCCCTGGCCAGATTCAATACCAGTCTGCTGTGTGTCTGCGTCTCAAACCACTACTCTATTTAACAATAGGCATGCAGGTGGTTGGTCGGGTGGTCGATCGCTTGCTCACTCACAGTAGCTCTTGGTTTACGCGGTCTTTCAGTAATATTACATGTCATTTATTGTTCTTCTGTATGGTTAATTCAGTGGGGAGAACAAGTATTTGATACACTGCTGATTTTGCAGGTTTTCCTACTTACAAAGCATGTAGAGTTCTGTAATTTTTATCATAGGTACACTTCAACTGTGAGAGACGGAATCTTAAACAAAAATCAAAATAATCACATTGTATGATTTTTAAATAATTAATTAGCATTTTATTGCATGACATAAGTATTTGATACATCAGAAAAGCAGAACTTAATATTTGGTACAGAAACCTTTGTTTACAATTACAGAAATCATACGTTTCCTGTAGTTCTTGACCAGGTTTGTACACACGGCAGCAGGGATTTTGGCCCACTCCATACAGAGCTTCTCCAGGTCCTTCAGGTTTCGGGGCTGTCGCTGGGTAATACAGACTTTCAGCTCCCTCCAAAGATTTTATTTTGGTTTCAGGTCTGGTGACTGGCCGGGCCACTCCAGGACCTTGAGATGTTTCTTACGGATCCACTTCTTAGTTGCCCTGGCTGTGTGTTTAGGGTTGTTGTCATGCTGGAAGACCCTGCCACAACCCATCTTCAATGCTCTTATTGAGGGAAGGAGGTTGTTGGCCAAGATCTCGCTATACATGGTTCCATCCATCCTCCCCTCAAAACGGTGCAGTCGTCCTGTCCCCTTTGCAGAAAAGCATCTCCAAAGTATGATGTTTCCACCTGCATGCTTCACGGTTGGAATGGTGTTCTTGGGGTTGTACTCATCCTTCTTCCTCCAAACACGGCGAGTGGAGTTTAGACCAAAAAGCTCTATTTTTGTCTCATCAGACCACATGACCTTCTCCCATTCCTCCTCTGGATCATCCAGATGGTCATTGGCAAACATTTTCAAATAATTGCACCAACAGTGGTTTCCTTCTCACCAAGCTGCTTGCCTATTGTCTGTAGACCATCCCAGCCTTGTGCAGGTCTACAATTTTATCCCTGATGTCCTTACACAGCTTTCTGGTCTTGGCCATTGTGGAGAGGTTGGAGTCTGTTTGATTGAGTGTGTGGACAGGTGTCTTTTATACAAGTAATGAGTGGAGAACAGGAGGGCTTCTTAAAGAAAAACTGACAGGTCTGTGAGAGCCGGAATTCTTACTGGTTGTTAGGTGATCAAATACTTATGTCATGCAATAAAATGCAAATGTATTATTTAAAAACCATACAATGTGATTTTCTGGATTTTTGTTTTAGATTCCATCTCTCACAGTTGAAGTGTACCTATGGTAATAATGTCAGCCCTCTACATGCTTTGTAATTAGGAAAACCTGCAAAATCAGCAGTGTAGTTCTCCCCACTGTAAATATTAGGTTATTGAGTACATTTAAATTCATGTGTTTGTACTCTGCTAATGTAGAACTGTTGCATTTACAAGTTATGATATTCTTATGTCCAACATTTGTTTTATAATATATTCTTACTTGACATTATATCTTTTGCTTATACTAATTGATAATCGAGTAAAACACGCTTGATTTTTGTAGCATTCTTTTATCATTTTTAAGTTATGAATCCGTAATATTGCCATGTGGCCCGGTTGTTAGAGCATTGTGGTTAAATGCTTTTTTTGCTTTCTGATATTTTTTTACAAAATGCATTTTTAAAGAACAAAAAAGAGTATTTCTAAAATATTGTTATGCATTTTGTAATCCTATGAGATTTGATTGGCCAGAACGGACAAAACCAATTGCAATTTGACATCCTGAAAAAGACAACCAAATTCTCCCAAGATCGGCAACTTCTTTAGATACTGCTGGCATATTCAGGGTCGGAGAAATCTGTGTTACACTATGTGCAATACACTCATGGAATGCTTTGAAAAATCTGAGAAAAATCTTTTGGCTTTTTCTTGACATTTTCACAGTCAACTATATGATTTTTCTTAATGTGTGTGATTCTGTATGGTTTTATATTGCTGCAATACAGGACTCATCTTTTAAAGATAAACAAGTCACAGCCTGTTTAAAGGTAACAAAATAAAAAAATCGGGGTATAACAAGTCAATTGTGTCTCAAGCTTATCTTTTAGTGATTTTTAGGAACAATTTTATAATTCATGTCATGATTTTGCTAGCCTTTTTGTAATACAGTATTATGTCAGTGAATGGCTGCTACAGGCTGCTGTTGATGTTTACCTTTCAGAGGATATGAGACATCTAAATCCTGCATTCTATATAAGTGTCATGTTTTTTGTCCAGCAAAATATTTTTGATAGATGACAGTGACTTGGGGAAATATCATATATTGACTTTTTATGTTGTGTTCACAAAAAATCTCAATAACTTTCTTTTATTCTTTCTCTTTCTTTCTGTCAATTCTAATGTTATGCATTGCTCCATGCAACCCATATCTCCTCCAAGATCTCATTCCTTTGTTGCACTGGGGCTGAACACTATGTTAACCTAGTAATTGGCACTGGGCCTTCCCTATTATACGGCTTTCTATTGAGCCGTTCTACATGACTAGCTAAAGAAGATGGCATAAAGATTAATGAAGGCCAGCTAATACGGGGGGGGGGGGTACCTCAAACACATTGAGGAGATATCAGGGCTCAACAACAGCCAGCCAGCCTGCTTCCCTCTTTCTCCATTATTTTTTTACATTTTTGATATTGCCTGCTTTAACCTGTGAACTCTAGACCTTTCACTTTTATTGTGGGTTGCCATGGTGTCCTGCCTGGGATTGATGTCAGTACAGCAGTCAGTCTTTTCCGTTTCAATTGAATGGGGCTACTTTTCCGAAATAGATTTTCCAGCACAACTCGCGACAGCTGCCAGTAGATAGAATGGCAAAAGAAACCCTATATGCAGTTTCATTCAAAACCTAAAGGTAGCTGACATGTTCATTCATTCAGTGCTTGCAGTGCTCCTTTAGATGGGGTACTCTCCCTGGATTCTGTTTTATGTTGTCTAGGGTGGTTTATATATATTATTTCAAGCCAAATGTCAGCAAGGATGATGGGTTGATAAAACCACTACTAACCTGAGTGTGTAATTAAGTTTACTTTTCCAGTATGAACAGTAACTATAGTACAAAGATAATCCTACAGTTCATATTTATGTTTATTCTGTAATTGGCCTGATTATAAATGTATAATCCGAAAGAGACATCTTTGTTTTGAGAAGTGCATATGATCCTTTAATGCATTTCATCTGACGCAATTTTAGAGATTGTAGAGTGCAGTATTTTCTTGTGGCACTCTTGTAATCAGATGAATTAACTAAAGCCATCAAAAGATTGCAATAACACTCAGTGCTGCCATAAACGGGAGTGTTGTAACAGTGGCGGAGGGCTTTATTACAGACGTCAGTTGAGCTTAGTGATTTATCTGTGCACCCCTGTCCTATTGATCGGCTCTAAGGAGGCCCCACACAGCCAGGAGGGACACCCTTAAGACATGCTCAACAGCACACTCACTGCCTTGAGACCAACAGAACATGGATGAGACAGAAATATAGTATAGTGTGCATGTATGTGTGCGAGCATGGGTCTGCAGGTGTAACATTTGAATACAGGGAAAGAATGCAGCTAATTCAATAAATGTATAAATAGAAAACATTTGCATCTGTGTTTCATTTGTGCATGAAATTCAAATAATAGCTCAGCTGCTCTGAGTTGTTACTTTAATCAGGAACAAACCCAATCTATCTTAATCACTTTGTCCCTGGATTACTTAGGGCATATGACATATGAGGAAGTTTTCCACTGGGTTTTTGCGTTTTTTATCTCAACTTGGATGACAAATAATATAAATTATTATGGTGTGTTGAACCCATTTTCCTAGTTCTTTTTTTCTTACAAAGACACCTTTTTAAATCATAAATAAACTGTATGACACATAAGGGCGCCCAATCATATGGCGCATATTGCCTCATCCTTTTAACTAATATGTTTCATAGCCCTATTAAATGGGGTCTTCATCTGTCCTGTCAAAAAGCACCCTAGCTATTTTTTTGTGTTTTTAATTACACTATCCAATAAAAAAACTCTGCCGCATTCTGATTCTCTTCTTCTTGGGTTTGAGTGGATATGACATTTACAAGGCTCGCCTTTCAAGCAGACAATGGTGTGATTGATGAGGTGCAGACGCTATGAAGGAGGCGATTGCCATGTGGAAGCAGTGCTTAGTGCTCTTTGATTTATTTATCATCTGTTTCTAAAACAAGGCTGCCTGTTCCCAGCACAAGACTGCTACAGTAGGTGATGTGGTAATGTTGTATAGCCTTGATGCAGGCTATGGAATTAAATAAATCCTATGTATACTAATTTGAACATGTAGGCTACACCATATTACTGTTTAATATATGGGATATGCCCTCCATGTGTGATAGTAGATTACCTATAGGTTATTTTTTACTACATTTACCTCAAATAAAAATAGATGAAGTGTACAGTCTTAAACTTTTTCACATTTTGTAATTTAGACTTTTATATATTTAACTACATATTTTCCCACTCATCTACACTCCATACTCAACGATTTCCAGAGGTGTTCACTCTAGTCACAGGGCATGATTCAAGTTCGACTCATGTCAAATATTTTGAAACTTGAGACTTGACTTGGTAAAAAGAGAAAACACCTGCAACTTGACTTTGACATAAGCATTTTTGACTTGTGACTTAACTAGGACTTGAGCTGTATGACTCAACAACCTTGTTAGATTTCCCTTGACTCTCCCCGAATGGTCTCTGACATCAGTCTGCTTTACGTTGCCACACGCTACCAGTCCTAGTGTTCAATCTTTTCAACACGCATCCAGTGGGTTGGGTTGGGACAACACAAACACATTTAAACTAAATTTGACTTTTATTTATGTCACTAAATCTAGGCCTTGAGTTCAGCTGTCAACGTTTGGTTGTCAAGTCGGACGTGATTGAGAACTAGCTATCATGGCATCTACATTGGCCCCAAAATAGTTACATTTGAATTCCAGGACTATGTCATTGGTTGGAGGAAAAGTACACCAGTAAAAGCAAAATTTCTGATGCAATTGCTGAACATTAAACTTTGTAAGACACCTGAAATCCCACAAAGATAGGTAAGAATGGAAGGACAGCTCTGCAGTGCACAGCTAGCTAGAGGTAATGTCTGGATGAAATATTCTAGCTAGCTGGCAGAGCTAGCTAAATTTAGCAAAATGGGGAGATGTGATACAAAATTATTAAGGGATTTCTTGGGGATTAATTAAGCAACAGTCTGATGCATTGAGGGTTTTGCAGTACTTACTGTTTTCATCTTTATATAGGGTTTGTGTTACTGTTAAAAGTAAAAAATAAATACATGAACACAATTGAAAATATATAAATACATGAGAACAACTTACTAAATAATCATATGTTCCTCCAAGCTTATTCAAGAATTCAACAACAACAAAATATTAGATCTTCTCATATAACCATTTTTTTTGTCAGACTGTGTAAGCGAAGCCGGCCTAGAAGAGCAAATGTCTCTGACGGGCTGACCCTTGTTAAATAGCGTAGTGGTAAGAGACGTAGACAACGGAGCAACAAGTTCTGCGTTCAATTCCTGTCATAACCAAAACACATTATGTCTTAGGATTTGTTCAAGACAGACAAAAGCTTTGCTGGTTATAACCTTCAGTAGGTACATTATAGGAAGCCGAACAGGATAGACAAACACTTTGCTGGCTACACAATTCTCTTATCTCTTCACTTGATGATAAAGTTACAAATAACAAAAAAATAATTGTTTTGTGGTTGAGGTAAACTTAATAAAAAACGTCAATCAATTTAACACAATGCCTAAAGGTGTCTAGCAACATTTAAACTTGCTGTGATGGCAATGTGTTGCAAAATGATCTACTGTTGAAATGCTATACCAACTGTCAGTAGATGTATAGCGCTGTGGAGTAGTGGTTAAAGACACACATTCTTACATGGGTGACCGAGGTTTGAATCCAGGGTAGGGCAACAGTTTATTGTGGGCCGGCTGGATTAGGCTTGCCTGTTTTTTTGCTTCCTAACCATTGACTTGAAGACTTGAAACCCAAATTTAGGGACGTGTGGCTTAGCTGTGGAAGTTGAGACCTACGCATTATTTTTTGGGACTCGAGACTTGGTTGTTAAGACTTGAGACTTGCTTGGGACTCGGTCCCATGTCTAACACATTCAATGCATATGTATAAATATATATAAGCAAATTGAGTTTAAGCATGGTAGCTCAGTAGGTATGATTATAGTGCTTGAAATCCATAGGTTTGTTTTATATACTCTGTGTACACCGATCAGCCATAACATTATGACTACCTAAAGGGGAAGTGAATAACACTGATTATCTTGTTATCATTACTAGGCAGCAAGTAAACTTTCTGTCTTCAAGCTGATGTGTTAAAGTATGAAAAATGGGCAAATGTAAGGATCTGAGTGACTTTTGAGAAGGGCCAGATGTGATGGCTAGATGACTGGTTCAGAGCATCTCTAAAATGTTCCCAGGCTGCTGTGGTCAATACCTATCAAAAGTGGTCCAAGGAAGGAAATGTGGTGAACCGGCGACAAGGTCATGGGCAGCCAAAACACATTGATGCACATGGGGAGTGAAAGCTGGCCCGTGTGGTCTGATCCAACAGATGAGTTACTTTAGCTCAAATTGTTGAAAAGTTAAAGCTGGTACATATTGAAAAGTATCAGAACACACAGTGCATTGCAGTTTGTTGCATATGGGGCTGCATAGCCGCAGACCAGTCAGGGTGCCCAAGCTGACCCCTGTCCATTACCGAAAGCACCTACAATGGGCACTTGAGCATCAGAACTAGACGATAGAGCAGTAGAAGAAGGTGGTCTGGTCCGATGAATCATTTTTTATTTACATCACATGGATGGCCGGGTGCGTGCGCATCGCCTACCTAGAGAACACATGCACCAGGATGTACTGTGGGAAGGAGGCAAGCTGGCAGAGGCAGTGTGATGCTTTGGGCAATGTTCTGCTGGGAAAACTTGGGCACTGCCATTCATGTGGATGTTACTTTGACATGTACCACCTACCTAAGAATTGTTGCAGACCATGTGCACCCTTTCATGGCAACGGTATTTTCTGATAGCATTGGCCTCTTTCAGCAGGATAATGCGCCTTTCCACAAAGCATTAATGGTTCAGCAATGGTTTGAGGAACACAACAACAATTTCAGTGTGTTGACTTGGCCTCCAAATTCCATAGATCTCAATCCAATCGAGCATCTGTGGGATGTGCTGGACAAACAAATCTGATCCATGCAGGCCCCACCTCGCAACTTACACGGTTAAAAGGATCTGCTGCTAACGTCTTGCTGCCAGATGCCACAGCAAACCTTCAGGGTGTAGTGGAGCCCATGCCTTGTTGTCGGACTTATACAATATTAGGCAGGTGGTCATAAAGTTTTGGCTGATCGGTGTGTATGTACATCAACATCCTGTGCATGCCATAATATGGACTATTACAGTCCAGACATAATGGTCTTTTTCATACCAACCCTACCTTGTCACAACTTAACTGACTGGTTCAAATGTATGCAATAAGGAAAGAAATTCCACAAATGTCCATTTAACCTGACACGTTATTTGATATGCATTCTAGGTGACTAACTCATGAAGCTGTTTGTGAGAACGTTAAGGGTGTGTAAAGCAGTCATTAAGGCAAAGGGTTGTGCTTTGAAAAATCGACACTATAAAATGTATTTTGATTTGTTTAAAAAAAGTTTACTCCATGATTTCATATGTATTATAACATTTTTCTGATGGCTTGAATAAGCAGGTGTGTCCAAAAGAAATACAAAACCAAATACATAATTATAGAATTGGATACATCTCCGCTAGTGATGGCTGAAGAAGTGGGTAGGCTAACTGCCTAATATATTCTGACCCACTAGGCAACTGTAAAAATATAGTTGAAAAACATTGACCTGCACCAATGAACTCCACGGTGCGTCGTACTTAAAAACAGCTCTTAGCCGTGGTATTGCAGAGCGCCCTAATTAGCACCCTCGAGAATGATTCAGGAAGGTGTCGACACACGTCGTTTATTCAAAGGGCCACCCGTCGCCTAACCTTTTATTTATGAGACACTTGTCTCTCACCTATTATCGGCAATGAATTAGTAAGTAAAATAAGTTAAAACATTATTTATTTTTTTCCAAAAAGAAAGACAATTATAATGTAAAAATGATATAAAAATACAGCCAATTGTCACATAATTGCAAGACATTTAGTGTAAAAAGTATTTGGCTAACTAGCTTACATGTGGCATGAGCGCACATGCATTTCTTTGCTACAGTGAAATCAAAAGCATGCCGTTATAGGCTAGACAGAAAGAACCACTTAATGTAAAACACTTTCATATAAAATCCTAAATCTGAGAATGAATCATTGTAAGTTTATGAAATTCCTTTGCTACAACTTATCTCTCCAAGACCTAGCATAAAGGAGATGGTTAGCATTTTGAACTTGAAAGAGGAAATTAGGGTCAGCCCTCGGCAAAGTGGGGCCTCCCTGACAGCCACCCCCACACAGTGCTGAGAATGGCAGGGGGAGTCAGGAGACAGATGCTTTGCGACTACCCCTGAGGCCACTGCTACGGCCCTTACCCGTCTATGGCCCTTATCTCATTCCCAGTTTGCACAGGTTGCTATAGAAACTTACTTGAACACTCATGAGAGAGTAACACAGCATTAGACTTGTAAGCGATTAGCTTACTTTATGGTCTACTGTATGAAACCCTAAAAATTAAAGACCACAGTTTGATCCAGCACATTTTAAAGAATTTGAACTTTGAAATGTGAATTGATTTGGAAAACTGAGAAACTGTTCAAGTTCAGGTGTTTTACCAATGATCTGTTAATTTTTCAAACAAAAGATGACAAGATAAAGAATGAATGTGGCAATTACAGTGTTATCAATCTATGATTATTATAGTTATGTTACAAAAAGCATTCTATGGTTCCAACTTTTTAAAGAATCTGGGTCAAAAAAGTGTTATGGCCACTCTTGTGAGAAGCTTGAATGAATTTACCCCAGGACTTCTTGAAAAATTCCATGACAGTCTACCATGTTGTTATACACATAGTGTTCATTTGAACTGCTCAGACAAATATGGCTTTAAGCAAAAGACTTTGGTCCAGTACTGTACATTGAAAAATCTTCCCATTTACTACACTTTCCTCTCTATTTCGTATATGTACTGTATGGAGGGGTTCTGCCCTTGAGTATCATATGGATAGGCTAAGTACCTAGATGATTGATTCAGTATCTCTGACATTGTAATGAGGGGCTGGGGGGTTGAAAGTTATTAAAATCGTATCGAGCTGCCTTTGATGAGGCATCTCCCCCCTGAACACAGCTGATGGGAGTGGGCTGTCGCCATCTTGAGTCCCCCTTCTGTTGTGCTGAAGGGACAGAGCTGATGCCATCTGTTTCCCATCCTCCCAACCCTTGGCCATAGACCCTGGTGCCCCTCATCCATTGGGTTCACCCTGTCTCTTCTCCTCGTAGGTCTTGCAATATTAAAGCACATCTCAGCAATCATGATGACATGTCTTTCCCCTTTCAATTGTAGATTGCCATTGTCATTTAGATAGCAGCAAACGTAAGGAATGTGTGGAAAAGATCCATTGCTTTATATTGTAGGTCTTGAGTAGTCTTGCATCTTTGAATTTAGGAACATAGACTATGTGGTACACAGACATTACAGTAGCTCTATTATCTTTCCTCCACAGTGTCATTGGTGAAGCATGAATGTTTGTCAATGTGTAAATGTAATCATTAAGTTGTAGATAGCTGCATCCATTGTTTGTTGATCTGATGTGTTTTATGTATATGTTTTTCTTTGAGGTACAGTCTAAATCAGACAGCCCGTCTCTGCCTTCATCCTTTTTTCTAGTGAGAATAGTTGTGTTCCATTGTAGTCTGGTTCTTCTGTGACTGACATCCACCGTCACTGCCCACAATGACGCTTCACACTACTTGGGGGCCAATGTAGAATTAGTGTTAAAATGGCTATAGTTGTCTGGACAGGTTTATGTATAAAAAAATGCTCATCTTTTTTTTAAGTAGCTGCCACCCAACCTCTATCAGACCCAAAAGACTACCCTCCTATGTCTGCTTATTTCCATTGTTTCTCTCGACTGGGGTGTGTTAATGTCGTTCTTTATACAAACCATGTTAACAAAGTTAATATGTAGTAAAGGTGAAAGAATTGCAGAAATTATTGTTTGGGTGATTAATCATCTGCTTGTATTAAAAAGGTCAGGAATTACTTGGTAAATTAAACTTACATATATGACAGTATAAAGACAAAAAACATCCACATTGCATCTCATGAATCAAAATAAATATAAATGACTCAAATGCTTTTACAAATACCAAAATAAAAGTGTGCTGGGATATCATTAATAACAAAGGCAGGGCCACATCTGAAAAAAAATCTGATGTGGCCTATTTAAAAGTGTGTCTGTGGGAATAAAGAGATGCAGCTCTCTACTGGGAGGAGAGGTGAGACGGCTCCATACGCTGAACACAGGTCTGGTGGTACAGCAGGAAATACTGTGTCTGAAGCTTTGTATGTTACAGTTCCTTTGTAAGGATTGAGGATTTTATTAGCCATAAAAATGTGTATACATTTACTCAGTTATTGAAAGGAGAACACCCCAGGGTGAATAAAAGGTCTTAAGATGTTTAGTTTTTAAATATAGAACCTCCTCATACCAAAGGGTGAATATTTATCTTTTGATTTTACGTTAATCTTCAATAAAAATTCTGTCATCACCACCTCAGATTTAAGCTAATCAATTGCATCTTTATGAGCCATCTTAGAAGAGAAGTATCATGATGTTATAGTTTAAGGAACATATGTTCCAATTTAGTGACATCTACTGGATTTGATGTGGCATCAGCCATCCATTCACATCATCATCATTTCATGGCACTAACTTCCCTGCAGTAAGTCAGCCGTGCACCTTGGCGATCAAGCAGCACATGGAGCTGAAAATTAACAGCCTGAGGCTTTGGGAGCAAAAGACATCAAATCTCCTTGTTTCCAAAACTCTAATTGAGGCTGAGATTTCTTACTTTTATACAGCAAAGACACATTTGAACTTCTAAAATTACAATTTTGTTTTTAGTGTTGTTGTTATTATTCACAGACATACTTTACCAGTTGGTAAGATAATTTTCTGTTCTGTGTTCAACATACTTGACACACTTCACATACTATTCCAACACTATTCCAACACTTCACATACTATATTCACTAAGGGGAACAAAAGAACCTCCACTAAGCTTACTGTTAAACCATATTTTCACATACACTATACAGCCAAAAGGCTGTGGACAACCAACCATCACATCCGTAATGAGCTTGTTGGACATCCCATTTCAAAACCATGGACATTAATATGGAGTTTGCCCACCCGTTTGCAGATATAACAGCCGTTATAGCTGCAAAGGGGCCCAGTCAGCCCAATCAGTCAGGCATTGATGTTGGATGAGATGGCCTGGCTCGCAATCGCCATTCCAATTCATCCCAAATGTGTTCAGTAGAGTTGAGGTCAGAACTCTGTGGAGGCCACTTGAGTTCCTCCACATAAACTTAATCAACTAAAGTCTTTATGGACCATGTTATGGAACAGGAAATGACCTTCCCCAAACTGTTGCCACAAAGTTGGAAGCATCAATTGGCTAAAACATCTTTGTTGTATTGTAGCATTAATAAGATGACCCTTCACTGGAAAAAAGGGGCCGATCCTAAACCCTGAAACAGCCCAAGACCATTATCCTTCTTCCACCAAACTTTACTCTAAGCACTATGCATTCCGTTCTCCTGGCATCTGCCACATCCTGATTCGTCAATCAGACTACCAGATAATGAAGCATGATTCATCACTCCAGAGAACATGTTTCCATTACTCCAGTGGCGGCGTGCTTTACACCACCCCAGCCAACACTTGGCATTGCGCATGTCGATGTGGTGCTTCTATACAGCTGCTCGGACATGGAAACCAATTTCTTGAAGCTCCCGAAAAACAGTTTTTCTGCTGATGCTTCCAGAGGCAATTTGGAACTCTGTGGTGAGTGATGCAACAGATTTTTATGTGCTACAAACTTCAGAATTTGGCGGCCCTGTAATGTAAGTTTGCTTTGTCTACAACTTTGTGGCTGGACAGATCTAGTATGTGAGAAATTTCACACACTGATTTGTGGCAAAGGTGGCATCTTATGTCAGATGAGAAAGAAACATTGTGATCCAAATATATAAAAAAATTCTTAATAAATTATTCACATTGCACTTAAAATACACTGCACTGCAAAAGTATTCAAACCCATTACCAATACATATTTAGTTCCCAGCATATTTGGCATAGTACATTTCACTGCAATAACAGCTACATGTATACATCTTTTGGGATTAGTATGTAGCAGCATTGCACTGTTGTAGACAAAAATGTTCTAATACTGCCACATATTGTCAATAGAATCAAGATTATGACTTTGAATTGTCATAATGTAGGACATTCACTTTTTTGTTCTTGTGACACTCCAGCGTTGCTTGTGCTTGGGATCATTCTATTGCTGAAAAAAATGACTCCTGCAGTATATCCCTGTGTACTACACCATAAATTCTTCCTTCAGTTTTACCAAGATGCTCAGAAGCATCCCCACAGCATGATGCTGTGAGCACCACTTTAGCCAGTAAGTCTTATTTGAGGGGAGTGTACCCATGACCAATCTATTTTGTGTTTAATGTTGCTCATAAAAATGTATGCATTCACTTTCAGTCACTCTGGATAAGAGAATCAGCAAAATGATTAGAATGCAAATGGTAAACATTAATAGGTTTGCACAACACACAACTCTTTGAGTTTGGGCCTGACACTGAAGACATGCTTTCAGATGATACTTTTTGATTAATGGCTTCTTCCTTGCCACTAATCAAGGAAAAAGCTATTAATCAAAAAGTACCACGGATTGGCCTCTGTGGCTTCTCTCAAGTCACCATTTTGTTTGAGCGCTGATTTTTGTGGAACAGCTTTTCTTGGCAATGCCTGGGTGGACTGATGCTGCTCCCACTTCCTGACTATTGTTTCAGCTGTAGTCAAGGGAATTCAAATCCCTTGAATATTATGTTGTACCCTTCTCTTAATCTATGAATTCATATTAAATATCTTCTGTAATATACTCCTTTTCCTTCGGAATCACAGCCTGACCAATTATGATTCATCAGTGAGATTCTTATCCAGAGAATATGACTAATGGTTCACAGGTGGAGGCCAATGGTAAGGTAATTGTGTTCTCATTAGGACAATTTCTTTAATTTGTGCTATCTGGGCGCTTCCACAGCAAAGTGGTTGAGTAATTCTGCAAGCAGCATCTTAAAAAAACAATATCACCTTACAGTAATTGATTTTTTAAGTTTAATTATCTTAAAATAACATATCAAAATAACAAATTTTAAATCATTAATTAAGTAAATTTGTCAGGGGTTTCAATACTTTTGCAAGGCACTGTATATAAAAGCAGAAAGATAAATGCACAACTTATACACTGAATCTGATATATATTAAACATTTCAAATACATTGGGAGAATATATTGTCAGTGTACTAAAGTCCTCTTTGCATTCATATAAGTATGCTAAAGTAGAAAATTAGAGGGGACATTTTAACACATTGAAGTATAATTATTAATGTTTAAATAGTTCTTAAATATTACTTTAATGCTATTTAGTGTACTAAATAACAACATAAATCATACACTGAATACACATTATACTGCTTCTTTGGCTTAGGGAATATGCCTTGAGGATGAGATGTTGTCGTATCAAACAATTCTCTACACACTGACCACATTATATCCAGGAGCTATCAGCAGTCCTCAGCATTGACAATTGCAGTCTGATAGAATGTATTCATATTATTATTTTGTTAAGAAATTATTAACAACAATGTAGGCTGATGGCCCTGACAACAAGCAATTCCCCTTTTATAATCATAATAAAACATGCATGTTTTGTGATTAAAAAAAAAGAAGACTGGGACTTCCATAGCTCATGTAAGGAGGTCCTACAATATTTTCTAGGACGCAGGGGGTACTTAACAAGACAAAAAGGTTGAGAACCGCTGGCATTCAGTACATTGATTGATACTTAAAAGGTTTCGGGTTAAAGCCATTGAAATCATTCAATGTGTAGCCTTTCATTGAATTTGTCATAAGATAAGAGACTTGAAGTGCTATTAGCTGGCCAGTGTATGTGGAGATATTTTATATTTCAGAGAAATGGGAGAGAGCAACAGGTTTGAGGGATTAGGTATAATGTAACCTGACTGTGAATGAACGTTTGATTTATAACTTCAAAAAATAAGATATTTTTGAGATGTGTGTATGTATTGGCATCTTCACATTCGAAGTGTGTATTGACATCTTCACCCTCGTTGAAGTTCACAAATCTAAAATCTGTAAATCTAATTATCAAAGGTAAATGTTGTTGATAATTCCTAGCCATAAGCAGTGACTTTTTATATATTTTCTTTGTTAAAAAAGCCAGTCGGTTATCCACAGAATGATTTTACCTAAGTGTTTCATGATTTCTTATTTTGCTGTGATTATCTGAAGAATATCAAGTTGTTTGAAGTAAACTTCTGTCTTGTTGGTCATGTTCTGTCTAATGTAATAGTAACAAAGCTGGGTGGTGTGAGGGTGATGAGAAATAGGACGCAAATGAATCCTCTCTAGACAGCTACTGCAATAACCTGAATAGATGTCGTTCCCAGTGCAATTAAACCGACCCTGATTATGCCTATATGGCCATCGATTGGAAACTTTCACTTAATAACCACTACCATGGTCTCTTATCTTAACCCCTAGGTCCAGTCTTCAAGAACTGGGTAGCCAGAGATTTATGTCCAATGCCTTGCTAACACTTCAGGGAGTTTGTGTCATTTCTTTATTTCAAAGTGTAGAGTGGTCTGTTGGCTGCTTGTTACACCACATTGTTAGAGATCCAACCTGTTTGGTCAATGGGGCTCAATTTTGATTTGTTAACTTTGCTTCAGATAATAGAGGTGGGAGGAGTATTTTGCAAATCGGCTGTAGCTAGAAGTGGCCTCCAAGCAAGGTTGTATTTGTTGTGTTTTCTACACACTATTTAAGTTATCGAAAAAATACAAATTAATCAAATGAGTGGAGGTTACCTGTCAGAAAATGTTAGTTTTAATAATATATCATGACATTAAAGCCCTCTAAAAACGTCTATAAATGGATGTGTTTTCTTGATGTATGTTGATGGATGTAAGAATGCTAGTCAAATTGTATTCAAAAGACACAACAAAGTACTAAATTTGAGGACTTAATTGTGCATTATGTTAATCTGACAATGTGTAAAAGTACGGTAAATTCTATAGGGATTACCCAATATGAATAACAATGCCTTCAAATTGAACCAGACAGAGTGGATGAACGAAGTGATGGAGGCCTATGCTAATAGCATTATCCACAGACCTTGCAGCGGAGCTGTTTGTGATGGTTTTATGATGGGACAGGACTAGGTGCCATTTTCCTGATGAGAAAAGGTGAATGCTACAGGACTGTAGTTGTTCAGGCAGGACACTTGCAGTATTTTTTTAGGACTGGAACAATAAAGATTTTGACAGGAAGAAGAACAGCGCATTGCTCGAGTGACAGATTGTATGTCTCTGAAACAGAGCTGGTGAGAGCTTATCAGCACTGTCTTAAAATGTGGCTGAAACAAGCTTGTCCATGGGGGGACCCTCAATAGCTTAGCGGCAAAGTCAATGCCTTGCAATTATGTGCTATTGAGGACCAAGTTTCGAATCTTGTAGAGTAGCCCAGGGGTCCTGTGGAAGGGGGGGGGCAATTGGCCAATACTGTCTAGGTTTGATTGTTTACATAAAACACAATTGATCGGCATTCTATTTGTTTATTTCTGCAGACAAATACACAATCCTTGTCATATTAACCACCCATGCAAGTGGAATCTGTAGCTAAACCTTGTTTCTATATTTCTGTCACATTAAACTGCTAATATCTGCAATGTGTTTTGAGATATGTTTTCCCACTAGATGCACAAAGAACATTTGCACAAAGCCAATTGCAGTGCATAGCTGTTTAATTTAATGTAAACAGTTGGGGGACCAACAAATGAAAATAAACCAATATGTGCAGAACAGGTGTTAAAAGAAACATGCCAAACAACAACGTAAAACTTCTTCATGTCTCACTTTATAGTCTCTTTTTTCCAAGCAAAAATCTGCATAAAGTCACAGGTGTTCACATTTATTATAGTTCTAAAATTAAATAGCATAGGAGCTTATTTTAACAGAAGGCTAGAACAGAATAGTAAGAGACCATTTCAAGTGTATAACGCCTAACAATAACTCAGATCTTTAACAAAAAATGGGCAGAGATGAGAGCTTGATTGGACTGTCACTTATTTGACAATTAATGACATGGGTGCGTTTACATGTCAAGTCTGAGCTTCTCAAAATCAAGAGGCCAGGTTGACAGTACACGCTCCATTTGTACAGTTACATCCACCCTGGATCAATATTTGGTTAACATTTAAACAAGAGCACTGAATTCAGCTCCACATACTGTGAGTTTTATGGCTGAGAGGGTTACGGCAATGTATTCCTTCTGCATGAGGGACAAACATTCCTCTGTAGAGATGTATGACTGCGTTACCTGCACCGGTC
>JACXGJ010006410.1:0-34526 GCA_016801105.1 Esox niger | reverse complement strand
TCCCGTTTAGCACACCTGATCATCATTAGTCATTCCCCTCAGTATATATGTTCCCTCTGCTCCCATTGTCTTTGTGTGTTATTGTCTCTACGCAGAAGAGCATATGTCAGCTCACAATATCTATATATATAAAATGAACCTAAACCTACAAGCTCCGCAGTCCGCTTCATCCATCCGTATAACTGAAAACGCTGACAGAGGTGGATTTTTCTATAAAAGGCATATGTAACCTTATACTTATGAAAATATTAATTTGCAAAGTATAATCACATAGTTTTATTATAAACATATTAATGTGGAATCCACACGCACAGGAAAGGACTTCTGGGAAAGGAAGAATTACACATACAGAGAATTTCTATGTTTATCATTATGTATGTGCCTTATGCTAAGAGATAAGCCCAGAGAGGGTCGTTTATAAAGTTTACTGCCTTTGTATCCACTAGTGGGGTGTCCTGAGTGTGGCCCATGAGCTGATCATAAAGTGTACTCTGATAAGAGATGACCTGAGTGTGGCCCATGAGCTTAACGTAACACTTTGTGGACATGACCCAAGTATGAACCATGAGGAGGCTATGAATTTCTGTTGCAAATTACGAGCGTTCAGAGAGGTAGAAGATAAGAGGTGCACCCCACCTGGGGGGGTTGCCAACCAGACAAAGTCAAATGGCGTAATGTGTGAAAGTTCTGTATATAAACTATGGTCCGGACTCAGAACATTGGGGGTTTATCTGCAGAAGGACCTGGCTTTAATGTCTGTCATTATTGTATGATTTTGATCAAAGTCTATTGGATTCAAAAAGTCCTGAGTTGAAGTACATTTGTTTTTAGTAAAGAGTGGTGGATTTTCCACTACACTATGTATGAATTGTGCTACATAAATAAACTTGCTTGCTGCTTGCTAATCTTGTGCCCCTAAATGGGAGCACGTCCTCATGAAAAAGATTAGACCCTTTAGGATGATTTGTACCTGAAGCTTTTTTTGTTTTTTACAACAACACGATACTTTATTCTTGGCACTCAGCTCTGCCCCAACACATCATGCATCAAGGTAAGATAGTATATTGTACCAATTTCCCTGCAGGAAGGAAAAATATAACAGATGGAGGATGGATTTTGGCTATGTACAAGACATTGCTGTTGTGCTAGCGTGAGGCAGCAGAGAATGTGGGAGGGATGTGGATGCTTAATGTCTCCAAATCAGGATAGGATGTACATGTAGAATGACTGGTGAGATATCAGCTGATGCCAAAAACCACAATTCCAAAACTCAGCTAGCTGTCTGAATATGATGTGTATGATTTAGGCCAATACTTGTGTCAGTAAAACACTCATGTCAACACTCTTTTGACCTTCAAATATTTGATACAATTACTAGATAATGCTCTGCAGACATAACATCTAATGTTACTTTTGGCAAATTTGAGACTTTGTATTGGAGGTCTTCTCAAGAACACAATATTTCCAAGGTTTTTTCTTTGTGAGATGTTCAGGGCCTTGAATTTGAGCATTTTGGTAACTCTTTATTTTGAGAGTCCCAAATGGGTTTCTGTAAATGCTCTACAGATTATATTACAGATTATCTACTGACTTTCAGTCAAATTTAACTAACACTTAACACTTACTGTCAGGTAGGCAGACAATACACCACACCAGGTGTAGAAGCAATGAAACTTAAATTGCATCCCAAATTAAAGACAAGGGCAGCTGCCTCTAATTGGGAACAAACGAAAACCAAGCACAAACATGACAAGAGGCATCCCTGCTGTCAAGTTCTGACTGTCACTACTACACACCCATGGAGATACCTAAAGGCACCTCAGTAGTCAGGACCTTAAACCTATCCTGAACCATATTTTAATCCTAACTCTAAACTTAGCAAGCAGTTTCTTATCATCAGCTGGTTTGTTAAAAGTATGTTGATGGAAAGATGGAAATTGAGACTTAATTTTGGAATTAGGGTCTCTATGAACAAAATATTAAGATCAAAATCATTACTGTACATTGTGTAATTCGTTGAGAACAAAATTACATATCACTGGTCAATGGAAACCAAAATCACCAAGTGATTGAGGGCTGGATTCAAACTCACACCAAAAATCTAAGTAAACAATTGAAATAACAGGCTTTTCCAATTTGCTTGTATTTCATCACGGCAACTTGTATGGCCACCATGTGCCTGTATGCATTCCTGACAATGTCTGGGCATGTTCCTGATGCGATGGCAGATGGTGACCTGGGGGATCTCATCCCAGACCTGGATCAGGTCATCAGTAAATTCCTGGACAGTCGGTGACAGTGGTGGACCTGCCAATTCTGGGGTCCTCTGGCAATTGAGCTACATGGTGCTAGGTTGTGAGCACAAATCTCATGTTGGGCCGTCATAACACCCTCATGGAGTCTGTTTCTGACAGTTCGGTCAGAAAAAAAACCACTGGAAGCCCACTGGAAGTCATTTTGCTGGGCTCTGGCAGTGCTCCTCCTGATCTTCCTCGCAAATAGCAGCAGATACCATTCCAGCTGCTTGGTTGATGCCCTTCTATGGCACTGTCCAGCTATCCACATGTAACAGCCACCTGGTATCTCCTAAATTCTCTTGTGACTGTACTGGGAGACAGAGTAAACCTTCTTGTGATGGCACGTATGGAGGTGCCACCCTGGAGGAGCTTGATTGCCTGTGGAATCTGAATGGGCTGCAGGTACCGCCTCATGCTACCAGTAGGGACAAGGACACAAGCAAAATGCAAAACTAGAGAGGTATCAGTCAGGAAGAATAAGGAGAGAGCAATATCAGTGGCCCCCACCTGCAAAACCATTTCATTTTTGGAGGTTGTCTTGCTGTTGCCTCTCCAGTGCACCGGTTGTCACTTTCATTTGCATCAGAACAGATGACAATTGATTCACAATCGCTTATGCTTCCTAACTGGACAGTTTGATATCCCAGAAGTTTAACTGACTTGTTATTATACTGTGATGATGACGTAGTCCCTACCTAGGTGTATATACACTACTTTAAAGATGTTTGAAAGAAGTTTAGAATTTAAAGATGAAAGTACTAGAACATGGTGATAGATTCCAACTTTCTAGGAACTTCTCACGAGAGGGAGTTGGGCAATGACACCATTGTTGGAACCAACTCCGTACATTACACACGCAGCATAGATTCTACTGATAATCAAAAACACACAGACACAAACTAGTTATTTTCATTAAACTCACTCCATTCTCCCTCTGCATGTGTCCCTCAACTCTGCGTCATTACAGATTGTTTGGGAAGGACCTTTTGTTTAGGGCTTGTGGACATTTTTGGGGTGAGATGTATTGCTTAATGACCATGTCATGACTACATTTGTAAGCATACTTAAAGGACATTTACATACCCAGTTTTTTGAGAACAGAGTTGTTCATACTTGCTGGCGTGTCACCTGACGTATTCAATTGAGATGTGTATGTTTTCCATAGCAAATTTCTGCTCTAATCTTTAACTCTAAAGTTAATTCTTGAATTCACTTGGTTCAATTGTGCAAATAAGTACAACTCACCAATGGTGAAACAATGTTCGTACTGCCAATTTTGGACCACATATTGTCTTAAAACTTATCAATGCCATTTATATCTTCATACTCAATTGTATATCAGCTTTTTATAACATAACATTTCACTCTTTATCACTGATTTATCAAGGCCAAGATCCATTTCTGACAATGTTGGCACATTGGCATTCACATCCCAGGAGTGAGTCAAGACGAGCCCATGGAATTGAAATAATTGTTGTTCTGTGGACAAGCCCTACATTTTAAAGACGGTTGGAAATACAAGACAAATACCAATTGATGTACAGATCTGGGCATATAGAATCAAATAAAAAAATACTCTGTATTATAGGAGTCAGCTGTCCATTTACAGTACACACAAACCTCTGATATTTAGAAATATGTGATCTGTCAGTTTCAGTATGTTTACATTTCTTTTCATCCTCTGCTGAATCCCACAGAATGCCTTGGACAGAATGACCATATTACATATTTTTGCAATCAGAATAATAATACATAGTTTTCTTTCAATTTTTTTCCCTCCAAAACTAATAATACATCTGATGTATTTATCACCTATTTAACTTGACCACTACCACTAAAAACGGTTGCTCTGGTTGATACTTCACAATCCCTTCCAAAACTGTAGCATATGCACTATAAATCTTGAACTAGCCAATTTACTGTAGGCACCTCACAGGGGTGTAATGCTGCCCTTAGTGTTACCCTTTAATACACTGAAAATACAGAAGGAATTGTTTTGCATCATTAATCCAATGATATTAAATTTAGCCATCAGTGCTCCCTCAACAGAAATAGCCACATGGCGGCCTAGGGCTGCATGTCACATAGATTTCTCTTCTCCTTCTGTTCTTATCCTGCATTTGTCCTGATTTAAACCCAAGATGGATGGATACGTCTGCTGACCATCAATTCACCCCCTCAGCGATTCCGTCCAATCGGAGTCAAAATGCACAGCAACTTCTGATCAATAAGACGCCTTGGTGGATCCACGGGGGTCCTGACAAGACAATACCTAGTTTGTCGGCTCAACAGCGTGTCTCAGCACTGCTCCGCATAAATAACGTCAGCAACATCATTAGAGACTTTATTTATCAGGGGCCCTTCTAAATGAATCCTCATTATCGGGCCTTCTTTCATCCCCCATTACATTTTATGCACAAATCCCACAGGATGAAGATCCTGCATGGCAGTTAGGGTTCAGCTGAAGGGGAAAATGTGCATAGAAACCTAATGGCAGATGCTCAGATTTTGGATTAAATTCTTTTTCAGATTCACTAACTAAAACCTTCCTGTGTCCACACCACACCAAGAGGGGGACAGTAACGAGGATATATTGATATTAGTTTAAGACAATTTTACATGTTCAAACCTCTTTAATGCTTTTTCTATTCCCCCAACCTCTATATCGGGCACATACACATTAGAGATAATTTGAATACTCACTTTGATAGCAGTGTCTATTTGATTTATTGCAGGGAAGGCCACATGTCCTTGTAGGAAGATGGGAGGTTTGAAGACATTTCTTCCAATGACATTTATAGGAGATACAGTGAGAGGGCAAAAATGTAGTACCATTTATTTGTATAATCCCAAACAGAGAGGTAAACCTGATACCATATCCACTTGTTGAAATCAGAGAGGATTTGTATAAAAAACATGGTGAATCTTACACCTAGCCTATTATAGGTGCATCTTTTAGAAGACTCTTAGAACATTCTCAGACCTCTGCAAGTGTATTGGGCTAAGGGAACAATTTGGCAAATTGATATTCAGTACCATTCAAAAGTTCAGAAACACCTCATTCAAGGATATTGCTTTAGTTTTTATATTTTCCACATTGTAGAATAATAGTAAATACATGAAAACTGCATGTAGCAACACGCATTTAGCAACGAAAAACGTATTAAACGTCTATTGTAGATTATTCAAAATAGCCGCCCTTAGCCTTGATGACTGCTTTGCACGCTCTTTGCATTCTGTCAATCATGAGGTAGTTTTCTAGAATGCATTTCAGCAAGTCAGTTGTGTCTTGACAAGGTTGGTATACAGAAGACAATCATTGTGTCTTTACTGTAGAAATCCATATTATGGCAAGAACAGCTGAAATCAGCAAAGAGAAAAGACAGTTCATTCCTTTCAAGACATGAAGGTCAGTCAATTTGGAAAATGTCAAGAACTGTTGCAAAAAGCCCTGTGATTAATTTAAATCTCAGAAATCAGCAATAAATGGCACCTCAGATTGCAACCCAAATAAATGCTTTACAGGGTTCAAGTAATAGACATATCTCAACATCAACTGTTCAGAAGAAACTAAGTGGGCTTTCATAGTGAAATGCTGCAAAGAAACCACAACTGAAGGACATAAATAAGAAGAGACTTTTGTTAGCTTCCTGTTCTTTGATGTCCGAGAACAAAAGTTATGCAACCAAAAGTCAGGGGAGAGCCATCTTTATTCAGCATGAGACGTCAATGTTAACAGGTCATAGTTCCCACTCTCTCTCTCTCTCTCCCCCTCTCTCTCTCTCTCTCCAAAGAATACAGGAAGTTCCACAGTAATTATACCTAATAAAAGGGAGGCGGCCAAGTGTCCAACCCAGCCAAATACCCTCCAATAAGAAAGGCCTAAATGACCCTTGTATGGGATGTTCCAACATATGGTCAATGGTCCTATCCCTCAAGCCTGTAACAGTCACATGGGCAACTCCTAGCAGGAGGCATAGACAGAATGTGTGTCCTATCTATACATCTGTGCTCAAGAGTTAGTTAGTACATCTGTGTTGTGTTAAGTTTCTCAAGCCTACTTTCTCTCACTTTCTTGGGCCAAGAAACATAAAAAATGGATATTAGACCAGTGGAATCTGTCCTTGGGTCTGATTTCAGACTTTGGGTTTAAAGAAAATAGTCAACCTCTGGAACCTCACTGCAGCGATGTCCACATCCTGGTAACACATTCTACCTAACTCCTCAAATTTGCCTTGGTTGCACATCCAGAATGCCATTAAGAATTGCCATTTGTACCCGCACAATTTATATCCCACCTTTAACATACACTATACTTAATACATGAAAATGTTCTGCCCTCTATTTGCCTGAATTGCACATTTAGTATTGCCATTCATACTGCATTTGCCTTCATTGCACATCTATACATTCCACTTTTAATATATTTATATGCTCAATACTTGTAAATATTTGTACATTTTCTATTGCACTTATGGTTAAATAATAACTGCATTTTATTGTACTGTACTAATACTTGTTCAATGACAAAGTAGAATAAAAAATTATTTGCTGGTGACACTATATGGGATTTACAGTACCCTCCAAATGTATTGGAACAGCAAGGTAAATTCCTTTGTTTTTGTAGTTCACTGAAGACATTTGGGTTTAAGATCAAAAGATGAGTATGAGACAAGAGTCCATCATTTCAGCTTTAATTTCCTGGTATTCACATGTAGATTCACATGTAGACCCTTCACACCCATGCCACCAACAGTTTGCCCTCCTTCCATCAGGCAGGCGGTACAGGTCTCTTCGGTCCTGCACCAACAGGCTCAGAAAATATTTATTCTCATCTACTGTAACCCGGCTTAACTCTGTGATCCAGAGAACTCTGTGGACACTGTGACCCATCACTTACCATACCTCTCTACTCCTGTGTACTACTCTGACACTGCCTTGCTATGCCTAATAATGGATGTTTTCAGTTGTTAAAGATATTTCCCTAACTCAGGAACCTCACCACTGCTATCCCTGCAAGGCAAAATGTTCACTGAAAACATTTGGGTTTAAGAGAAAAAGATCAGTATGAAACAAGAGTTCAGAATTTCAGCTTTCATTTGATTTCTATTCTCATCTAGATGTGTTAAACAACACAGGACATACCACCCTTTATTTGAACCCACCCATTTTTCAAGTGAGCAAAAGTATTGGGACTAACAGATGTCTTTTGTTGCCCAGGTGTTGCCTTTTAGGTTGATTGTTCAAACATTAAATAGGTCTGCATGACTAGTCTAAGTTCCATCCTTGGTTTTAACCTATAGACTGCATTTCTTGTTAACAGGCAAGTTATCAAACTGTATCGAAATGTCCAATGGACACTACTGATCTAGAAAACAGGATAAATGATGAGAAACACATGGCTTTTCCTTAAAGCGTTACAAGAATGCGCAGGTATTTGGAACAGTCTGAACGCAACACGACACGTCAAACTGGCCCCTATCGACCAGTTGAGTGTCCTTCAATATAAAAGTGTCATTCTATATCAACTGTAACTGTAAACATAGTAACACATTGGAGTATTTATATTATATCTTGAATAATGCATATTACTTAGCCTATAGTTCATGCAAACCACTAGTTACATGAATTAATGTCCTGCATCATCAATAACCAAATGACAGCAAAAAATGTGTTCCTGCCAAAAACTTTGATATTAACTTGAATTGTTTTTTCACATCATGGAAAAGTCTGCCCCAGACACCATTATAATGGCATATGGCTAACCAGTAGTGCCACTCTATCATTTGAGGTGAATGTTCAGTGACTCAGGAGTGCAATTTGATTTGAGTTGTACAGTTAGGTGCATTGGAGACGCTAGTTAGATAAGGTATTACCGGTAGAGGGACAACGTTTTTAACTTTGTAGTTGGTTTTCACTTATAAAAATGTCATATTGATCATATGAAAATGGCTATAGTCTCCATAAAACCTTCTACCAGTTATATTCATATATATATATATATATATATATATATATTTCATTCAGGGACTGCTGAGGAGATTACAGCCCTCATAGAGTGGAGTGGGCAAATGAGACCCTCTTCACTGGGAAGTGGAATTCTTCCAAAATTGGATGTGAGTGGGAAGAGATTATGAAGATTATTATTTTGGCAAATATCACAGGCTCACTTAAATTTAAAATACTTATCCTAGCTATGATAGTTGAGGTATGATGAACATTGAGTTAGCAGGCGGGAAATAGGCGCCTTCTGCTGCCAGCCAAATGGCATTTTATTTAAAAAACAAATTTTCTCTGGTTTCTCTTTAACTAGTTTTTACTAAATAGTTGGAATTACCTAATATTTATCAGTTTCCCATACTTCATTCATTGTCAACTTCTTATCCTGTGTACAGGGTCACCGGGCTGGAGCCAAACTCAGCCGACATCAGGCAAAAGGCTGGGTACACCCAGAACAGGCCGCCAGTCCATCGCAGGGCCACACATAGACAAACATCCAGTCACACCTAAGGACAATGCAGGGTCACCAATTAACCTAGTCTGCATGTCCTTTGGACAGTGGGAGGAAGCCGGAGCACCCAGAGAGAACCCACGCAGACACAGGGAGAGCATGCAAACCCCACACAGAAAGGCCGGGGAAATTGGGGATCGAACCCGAAACCTTGCTGTGAGGCAACAGCGCTAACCACTGCACCTCCGTGCCGCCCGGTTTCACATAATTCCCATGTGAATTTACACTGTCCTTATGTGACTTCCAGTCTAGCCCAAAGGTTGTTGCCAGACACCTGCTCATCTAATTTTCAGGATGGTCCTCCACCTCCAAGATGTCATCCATAGAGAGAGAAAGGTTGTGGAGAATGCAGCAGGCAGCAACCACCTTGGGCACAAACAGAGGACGCACTTCCAGAGAAACATGGATCTCCAGTGGGTTTTCAGCATTCCAAACGTGCGCTCAATTACGCACATTGCCTTGGGGTGGTGGCTGTTGGTCCAGGCCTCATGGTGTAGAAATGTTATACATTTACATTATTGTGTTGTTATTTAAGTCCACTACTAAGATCTGTTTCATCATGTATAAGTCTAAGTCTTTGATCAGTGTTGAAAACAAAGAGTACTTGGTAGTGAACTCAGACTTTCATTCCACAATGTGTTGTTTATAAATGTTCATAACTGAATTCTATAGACCTAAACTCATTGTGAAGTGGTTGTTTGTCATTGCTAAACTTGTTTAGTGGTCCAAGATTATTTGGACCTTCAAAACAGTTCTGATCAAGCCTGTGGAATTAGAAACGAGCAGTTGCCATTAGGAAACTCCAGTAAGACTTCATGAGATGGTTTGGGTTTCCATTAAGGTTTTCAACTGAAGTAAAATGGTTTGGTTACTATTCCATCACTTACATTGAGAAAAACAAGTGCCAACATTATGTAGCCTAGCCCTTTGCTCAGCGTCCTACTATATATACATGTATTTCTAATCGGTTGTCTTGACTGTCTTTTACCTCTGCTTTTAAATGCTGGTAGCTTGTTAATGTGCTTATGAAATTCATGAAGTACCAGCGGGGAAAAAGCAGTGGAAAAAGACTGATTGCTACTGATTGGATAGATAGGCTAAATAGGTATGAGGTAGACGAATATATCTATATATAATGGTATAAACAGAACAATTAACACGGGAGCATCATAACACTTTCTATGTTAAATAGCATTGTAGTATGCATCCTGTGGACTGAGTGAAATGACAAACACTCGTTTTGAGTTTGTCTTTAATTTTATGAAGTAGGAGCCTACATTAAAACAAAAATAATACACAAACACAATACAGCAGAAGTGTATCTCATGTTGTGCTGATAATGCCAGTGTTTTCATGTCATGGCTTAAATAATCTTAGGCTAGAGTATTGCGCAATAACAAAGAACACATGCATTTCAATTTAGATGGTGCGTTCTCCATCCTTGTGACATTGCAAGGCCATTCTCTCAAGGACTCTGGGCAAGAATGTTCTTAGAATACTTGGAATTTATTTACAGCCATAGTATCTTCAGGAGCACACATATTTTTGCTTTGTTTAAATTTTAATGTACAGTACAGTGAAAAGGTATTTGTCACCTTACTGAATTTTTCTATTATTGCATGTCACACAGAATTGTTTCAGATATTCAAACAAAATGTAATGGTCAAAGTAAATCCATGTAAACCAAAATTGTGTTTAAATTATTTTATTTATTTCCTTAGGGATAAAAAATATTCAACACTGACTTGCCCTGTGTGAAAAGGTTATTATTTGAACTGTATTAATTTCAACCGCTCAAAAATTGTGTGAACCTTTATATTGAAACGATCAAGACTGTTTTCTTCCCACGAAAAACTCCATGCAAAATAATCTCACATTGACTTAATTTAACTAATTTAATGTTGCCAGATGGTCTACAGTACTCAAGTAAATTGGTAGATGGTGTCGTCTAGATAAGGTAAAGATGAGCTAGCAGTTAATGCCTTTAATTCCAGAGATTAATGAAGATTAATGAAACTAAACTATTCTACCAACCCTAGCTAACAATTAAAAAATTATCACATGCAGTGGATCGATATAGGTTACTTAAGTACTATACAGTGTGTCAAACTAATACAATTTCTAGCGTATTGGGATATATTCCAACTACAGTTTATTTCATACTAAAATGCATTACTTGTCTGGTCCAGATCACAAGATTCAGGGATAATAAAGGTTGTGGTGCAAGTACTACTTTTTTTTTTTTTTCCAACATTAATATTTGTTAACCTTATCTTCAACTGCACCTGAAACCAATGATAAAAGGATAGGGCAGGGAGCTGTTGTGTCAGTTTCTTAACTAATGTATTTTGGAGACATGTTTGCTTATCTATTACCTGGTATGTAACTCTGGTCATTGGTTTTGACATGCATCTGTATTATTTCAGAGAATCATTAGGTTCTCTGACCATCTGCTCAACTGGCTAAACAATTTAGGGTATCTGTCCTTTGTTCCTTAGGAATGTGATTGTTGGGGGACGGTAGGGTCAGTTGTCCCTTTAGGTAAACACAACAGTGAACATTATGGCAGGAAGGATAAGATAGGGGGGATAACCCGCCCACCTGTGTGACCTTAGATTGATGGGTAGCATTATACCACACCCCTTTAACTGTTATAAATACTGACCGTTGTTGAATTTACTTTAGAGGCTCCTCTAATTATTATTCTGTAAGCATTTGACGCATCTCTCTATTTGCAAATAAACTGCTAATTGTGCCAAGAGAATTTTGTCTCTGTCTTACTCCTTTGAGTGTCTATCGATGAAATTTCCAATACAGAGCCAATCACATTACTAATAAAAAAATTCTCAATTAGGGGCACCTGAGTCATAGTAGTTAAGAGTATTGAATACTTGGCAATAGCAAGCAAGCAAGTTAATTTATATAGCACAATTCATACATCGAAGTAATTAAATGTGCTTTACAAAGAAAATGACAAAACATAAAACCAAATACTTAAAATAAAAATTTAATTAAAAAATGTAATAAGAAATATAAAACATCTATAAAGAAGCTATACGGCTAAACAGTGTGGTTACCTTTAAGTGCTCAGTTATAGGCATGTTTTTAACCTGGATTTAAAAATGTATAGGTTTGGGGCACATCTAAGATCTTCTGGTAGTTTATTCCAGTTATGTACAACATAACTGCTAAAAGCAGCTTCTCCATGTTTAGTTTGGACTCTGGGCCCTACTAGCTGACCTATGTTCATGGATTGAAGTGCCCTGCTAGGTTTGACACATCAGTCAGAGAGCTAATGGACATTTTGCCAGTTATTCTCTCAACACATTCAAGCAACATGCAGATTATTATCCACACTAGGTCTTTTGACATGCTACAAAGAATAACTGCCTCTGAGATACTTAAAAAAATATTTTTTTACGATACTGGAGAAAATAAACAACTTTCAACAACATGTTTTCAGCTCAGGCCCCATTTTAAGCATGAGGAAAGGAACTGAATCTTTTAGCTGACTCCTTGGGCTGAATACGTGGCTGACATTGGCATGACTCAACCACGGGTTGAGGTTTATTGACCATAAAGCGGTCTCCACCCCCCCTCTCCTGACCCTCTAACTAAAATTCCCCATTGGTTCGAGAAGTAAGAACTCCCATCCTTCCCTCCCCTCCACCACACTCACCCACTCCATCTTGTTTATTATTACATGGGATTTCAACATCCACATAGTAAAGACAAAATGCCATAGAACTTTGCATTACTTTACACTTTTGATCTCACTCAAGATTTGAAAGAGCGTACACACACTCGAGGCCACATTCTAGATCTGGTTATCTCAAAAGGTCTCAATATTTCCTCCGTCATGGTTAAAGACTTGGCCCTGTCTGATCATTTCTGTCTTTTTAATCACTTATCACACCAAATGTTCCAGTAATCTCGGTTTCTGTTAAGAAAAGGTACATTAATGAGAGTACCAATGCTCAGTTTATGGATAGCTATCTCTCCAACAATAAGTGCTGAGTCAGTAGATGTACTCCTGGATAACTTTTATGCCAAAATATTGAATATCATGGATCGTGTTGCACCGGTAAAGGTTATCAAAACTATGAGCAAAAAGAAAAAAACATGGAGAACCACCATGATGGTATGCGCCCTGAAAAAAGAATGTTAGGACAGCGGAATGTAAGAGGAGGAAAACTAAACTTCAAATTCACCATGACATCTATAAACAAGGAGGGTTCAGCAGATAGTCGAACCTCAGATTGAAGAGGAACAATGCGGATTGTGGAACAACCGACCAGCTCTTTACTCTTGCAAGGATCCTGGAGAGGGCCTGGGAACATGCCCATCCGGTCTACATGTGCTTTGTGGATCTGGAGAAGGCGTATGACCGGGTCCCCGGTGAGATACTATGGGAGGTGCTGTGGGAGTATGGGGTGAGGAGGTCCCTTCTTAGGTCTATCCATTCCCTGTACGTCCAAAGTGAGAGCTGTGTTCGGGTTCTCGGTAGTAAGGCGGACTCGTTTCAGGTGGGGGTTGTTCTCCGTTAGGGCTGCGCTTTGTCACTAATCCTGTTTGTAAGTTTATGGACAGGATATCGAGGCACAGTCGGGGTGGGGAAGGTTTACAGTTCGGTTGGCTTGGGATCTGGTCCTGATGGCATCATCGGTCTGTGACCTCCAGCACTCACTGGACAAGTTCCCAGCCGAGTGCAAAGCGGTTGGGATGAGTATTAGCACCTCTAAATCTGAGGCCATGTTTCTCAGCAGGAAACCGAGTGCCTCTCAGAGTGCCTCCTCTGGGTAGGGAATTAGAGTTCAAGTATCTCGGGGTCTTGTTCGCAAGTGAGGGAAAAATGGAGCTGGAGATTGGCCGGAGAATCAGAGCAGCGGGGGCATTATTGCATTTGCTTTACCGCACCGTTGTGACGAAAAGAGAGCTGAGCCGGAAGGCAAAGCTCTCGATCATCCGGTCAATTTTTGTTCCTACCCTTACCTATGGTCATGAAGGCTGGGTCATGACCGAAAGAACTAGATCGCGGGTACAAGCGGCTGAAATGAGTTCTCAGAAGGGTGGCTGGCGTCTCCCTTAGAAATGAGAAGCTCAGTCATCTATGAGGAACTCGTAGTAGAGCCGCTGCTGCTTTGCATTGAAAGGAGCCAGTTGAGGTGGTTCATGCATCTGGTAAGGATGACCCCAAGACATCTCCCTAGGGAGGTGTTCCAGGCACATCCAGATGGAAGGAGACCTCGGGGTAGGCCCAGGACTAGATGGAGAGATTATATTTCGAGACTGGCATAGGAACGCCTCGGGATCCTCCAGTCAGAGCTGGCAAATGTAGCTCGGGTAAGGGACGTTTGGGGTCCACTGCTGGAGCTTCTGCCCCGTGACCCGACAATGGATAAGCGGATGAAGATGAAGATCTATAAACAAAGCGATGGTAGCTTCAACAATGAGTTACGCAGGGCCAGACAGCAACATTTATTGGGAATGATCAACAAGAATATCAACAATACCCACACTCTATTTCAATCAAATCAATCACACTTATTTTATAAACCCTTTTCACATCAGCAGTTGTCACAAAGTGCTGTCACAAAACACCCGGCCTTAAAACAGAGGGAGCAAACAACAGTTTTGATGAACTTCAGTAGCTAGGAAAAACTCCCTGAGACGAAATCTAGGAAGAAACCTAGAGAGGAAGCAGGCTCCGAGGGGGTGACCAGTCCTCTTCTGGCTGTGCCGGGTGAACATATCGAGAGTCTAAATTTTAATAGTTGCATGTGGGCTGAGCCCAGTCTATTTAAACCTAGTCCAGATTGGAGGCATGACCATATCTGTCATGGTCGACAAGCTTACAAACCCAATAAAGCAGATAGCACCAGAACTCATGTCCACTGTTAAATATTATGAATTTGAATTTCTTTAGTGAAAACATTTAAAGTATTAGACGAACATACGAACTACACAGTCAAACAAGGACAATCGTCACTAGGACCACCAAGACATAACTTGGTTATTATGGTGCAATATGATACAACTGATCAGAAATTCCTATAAGAAACAGTTCAACAAGTTCCCTTTTATAGTCAAGATCATTGAGAATGTTGTTTTCAATCAACTCAGCAATTTTGTGACCTCAATCGGTTGTTTGGACAAATTTCAGTTTACAGCATGAGAAAAAGCTGAACATACTTCTAATGTCCAAGAACAAAAGTTATGCAACCAGAAAGTCAGGGGAGAGCCTTTATTTCAGCATGAGACTTCCGATGTTAACAGTACATAGTTCCCACTCTCTCTCTCTCCAAAGAATACAGGAAGTTCCACAGTACTTATAATACAAGGGAGGCGGCCTAGGGTCAAACCCAGCCAAATACCCTCCAATAAGAAAGGCTTAAATGACCCTTGTATGGGATGTTCCAGCATATGGTCAATGGTCCTATCCCTCAAGCCTGTGACAGTCACATGGGAAACTCCTAGCAGGAGGTATGGACAGGACGTGTGTCCTATCTATACACCTCTGCTCAGAGTTAGTTAGTATATCTGTGTTGTGTTTCTCAAGCCTACTTTCTCTCAGTCCCCCCTTCAATCATGTATTAATTAATCATTACATGTTGATAAAACTAGAAAAATATAAGTACAATCCAATTCCTAATGAACTGAAAAGGTCCAAACACTTTTGTTAAAAAACAATAAAGAAAAATAATAAAAAGGATTATCTGGCCTATGAGGCTTTATTATTCCTTAAATGAAATGAAAACAATATGCAGTGGACACATCTTGCCCTGACTCATAGCACTGTATGGCATTGCAATCCTAGTGACCATCGGGATCAATCTTTACCATACACATCAAATCCCAGGCTACTATCAGTCTAACCTGTGTCCAACAGAAACAGACCTAACGTGACATATTAATGAAATGCATAATTCATTCCTTAAATGAAAGGAATAGCATATGCCAAGACACTACAGGAATTTATAAATGCATGATAGCCAAATAAGAGTTTGTGAGCTGTTTAGCTCTGTAAGGCAAATATGTTAATGGGTTATATGGTTTATAATTCTTTTGCACAAGCGACTGTGTTGCACATTGATGTCTTTGATGTTGTTAGTTACTGTTAATGTTTTTTAACATGTTCACTTTTGTTTTGATGAATATACAGGATGCAACTCCTTCTTGAATGGATTCCAGATCCATCCCTATTATTAATTCTCAATTTTTCATGTCCATCCCGAACTGATGGCCAGTGCGGGTTCAGGATGGCGCCTACTGTTGCCGTATTCGCCATGATTCTGCTTTCACTCATGGTGTCACTATCCATTGACTTAATGACGTGGAAGCAGGGGGGCTGTATGATATGATAACTGATTATGATTGGAAAGAGTTGAATTTAGGGCTTAAAGCAAATCAAATTGGTACTTATAAGGAATTACATGAAAATGTCGTTTTTTTATGTTTGCATGGTTATAACAGAGCATTGGGATCTGTTATGTTTAACATTTTACATCTACAGTATGTTTTAATTGGTTTATTTTGAAACTGTTGGTTTGATGTAAGGTCTAACATTTTAATGGTGGAATAGTATAGATTTAATGGTGGAATAGCACCATTTTTTATTTGGCTAATCAAAGTCAAGTCTGATCGGACAATGGAATATTATTCCACTGCCATGTGCCATCGAGCATAAACGTAGCACATTGAATGAAACATCGAATATAGCGCATTGAATGAAAGTTCTGGATGGGAAAGGAACTTTGACATAGACTTTTATGGAAACTTGTCTGAATAAGGTGTACACTTCACTCTAATGATGGAACTTCTGAGATCCACAAGTTTTCAGGAATGATCTACCGACGGAAGCATACCCAGAGGATGAAAGTCTGATGGACTGTTGAACCACACTAATCGTTGTTTTGCAGTTATTTCAACAGATCGGGACCTAACAACCCCTTTTCTGATGATACATCTTGTCACTGCCTGGTCACAGACAACAGAGTGTGTGAGTACCAGCAACATTTTCTAGAAGGATTTCTTTAACAGCATTGGTCGAATCAGTTCCAAATCTTCCTGAACACTCACATGGCAGAAAGATGCCAGGGTCAGACCACTTGGTTTCATACTTGATTTCTAGATGAATTATCAACAGCGAGATGAGAGGAGAATCCAACTGAAGGACTCCACATACTACGGGTCAGAGTAACATGGGACAGTTGACTGGACAGGTCGCATGGTTCCATCACAGACATTAAAGACATTGTTGTGGTGTTAATCTTGAATTGGTTTTGGAAACTCATTGTTCCTTTACACACCTACACTGACTTGTTAGGACAACCAGGCAATTTGCTAGGTCCACATCCTACTGAATGCAATAACTGATATTGGAACTTTTCATCACTGATGACATTCAAAAGAGAAGACTGAAGACTACAGGACATTTAATGGGAATCTAGCTTCATTCCTAACAATCAATAGTTTTCCTAAACAGACTGGCATTGTAATCTTGAATGTATGTTCATTCCTCACAAGACAGGCAGAGGACTACATATGATCACTACCTTAACATTGGTCATTGATATTAGTTGTTTTTGTGAAGTTGCTTAATAGTCATGATTACAACAGCTATCCTGTAATGTTTAATAGTGCCAAATTCCTTTTCAAAGGTTGAAACTGTCACTAGTACATTCATTGGATTTGAGTGTTGTGTTGCGTTCAGGATGTGTTTGGTTGTTAGTATGATGTTGATGCATGACTCATGATATGGACAAGGGGGGACTTTGATTGTTTAAAGGGTTTATTGGGAATGAATTATGCATTTCAAGAATATGTCATGTTAGGTCAGTTTCTGTTGGACACAGGGTAGACTGATAGTAGCCTGGGATTTGATGTGTATGCCATGCAGTGCTATGAGTCAGGGCAAGCTGTGTCCACTGCATCTTATTTTCATTTCATTTAAGGAATAATAAAGCCTCATAGGCCAGATAATCCTTTTAATTATTTTTCCTTATTGTTTTCTAACAGAAGTGTTTGGACATTTCCAGTTAATTAGGAATTGGATGGTACTTTTATTTTTCTAGTTTTATCAACATAAAATTATTAATTAATAAATGGTTGAAGGGGGGACTGAGAAAAAGTAGGCTTGAGAAACTTCACACAACACAGATGTACTGACTCACTCTGAGCAGAGGTGTATAGATAGGACGTGTTGCCCGATGCTGATGGGCACCACACAGCCTGTCCATACATATTGCTAGGAGTTGCCCATGTGACTGTCACAGGCTTGAGGGATAGGACAATTGACCATATGCTGGAACATCCCATACAAGGGTCATTGGTATAGGCCTTTCTTATTGAAGGGTATTTGGCTGGTTTTGACCATTGGCCGCCTCATGTATTTTCAGTGTAAGTACTGAGTTCTTCCTGTATTCTTTAGAGAGAGCGAGAGAGAGAGAGAGAGAGCGAGAGAGAGCGAGAGAGAGAGAGAGAACTATGTACTGTTAACATTGACATCTCATGCTGAATAAAGATGCCTCTCCCCTGACTTTCTGGTTGCGTAACTTTTGTTCTTGGATATCACCTGAATGAAAGCCAACAAAAGTTAATGTCTCACTCGGTACTTCAGCACATAAGGGACAGTCTGCACTTGCACAGCCTGCATATGTTAAAGGGTCAATATGATGATAGTGGCCAGTTCAACCGTTTCCTGAACACCATTTACACTCTCCAAAATGATAGGGACAGGGAGAGAAGCAGGGTCGGGACTCAGCTGTCTCCACATCATGTCAACAGTCATCTCGTCTTTGGGCACTGGGGTTGCTGACGGTAACACCATTAGGTTTTCCCCACCAGTTTCCTTCATCACACTGGTCTCCATTTGGACAATATTGGGAGATATATACCATCCTCCCACACATATAATACTTATAGGTAAAGTAGTTTTGTTGGTTCCACTGCTGACCATGGCCCATTTCTTGACCACCTCCTTGACCATTTCCTCTTCCAGGTCCTTGTTTCTGTGCTCTTCCTCCAGAATAATACATCATTTGTGCAAACTGTAATTTAGATGCTTTGTAAGTCTTCTTTTCTTCTTCCTGTCTTTCGGCATTTTCAATATGCTGTTTAAGATCCCATGCTATACAATTGTTGGTCACTGTTGATTTCATTTCTGGGTGTAATCCAGTTTCCTCGGCATGACCCAGGAGCAGCTGGTATGCTTAGTTTCGTTGCTGCATACCTGAGTGTTTCTTGAACACTTCTGATTATCTGGCGATGCAGTCAGAACATGCCTCCACGGACTTCTGAGTAGTGTTCCGAATAGCATTGCAATCAGTTCATTGTGGTAAAACAAGGCGCAGTCTGGTACATTGGTCAGCCCACTGGGTTGCTCGCTCTGTAATGGGTTTTGTATCATCCCAATCACCTCTTACATTTGGCCAGTCAAACTTCAGTGATCTCCTGAAAACTGTTGTAAGATCCTGGAGTGTAGTCATACATAGCAATGAGTGCCTTCACTTCATTTATCCACTTGTCACAATTGTCTTTTATAAGAGGTAATTGTTCAGTTATCTGTTTAAAATTCATCCAAATACCAGGGGCAGTGAATCTGAACAGTCTCTGGACCATCACTGTCTCTATTTGGATTAGGGAAATGGATCGTTGGCAATTGCCCAACTGCATAACTTTTGGTAGTCTTCCTTTTCTTTCATAATATTCTCATCCCCACTTCCTTCTTTAGGAGACTGGTAACCCCCGGCTGCTCCTATTCCAAGCTACACTTCTTCACCAGGTGGCTGTAATTGTCCCGACGGTGGGGGCTGATTTGAGTAGGGTGGGGGTATAACAGGATACAGTCTTTTTTCCCTTTGTCTCATTGGCTGTTTCTTTGAAACACATTCAATAATTTTACCTTTTTCAGTTTCCAATATAATTCCAAAGCTTAATCGGTAACCGCCTCAATTCCCCATTCATCAAACATTATCATATTCAGACCTGTAAGGTGGCGCTTGCACATCTCACATTTAAATTTGGGTCAAACCCAAAAGTTACAATTGTGTATTATAACTGCCTTACAATGACTGATATTCTTTCTTAAAATTCCCTACTGCATTAGAAAAATTCACAATAACAAATAGTATAAATTTATCATAAATCACAAAATCCAGAATACATTCAAAAAGAAAGCTAAATTGGTCTAATATCAATACAATAACAGTACAATTTCTCTTTAAGAAATGTACTACAATACATCCACAAGGTAATTATCTCCACATGAGGTAGGAGGTAGGCCACACCCTCCTCCACACAAACACGAGGTTACGTTTATATATTTTTTCAATTAAAAATGTATTGCACAATTTGTTCTTTTTTATTTAGCTACATCACAAATATCTCAAAATCTGTTCTTTTTATCTAACTATATCGCAGTGTAACATTTACGTTTTTTTAATCACAGCCTAGTATGCTCTATTTTCTTGAGTGTATCAGTATCATATGGAAGACATACCAACAAAGAAATAAACAAGAAAAGCAACAAAACGAAATCAACAAAACAAATCAACCAGTAGCAATGAAACAAGAAATAACAAGAAAAAAAATTATGAAACAGCAAATAACAAAAAAAACAGGCCACACATAAACCACACTTCCCACATACACACACCAGACCCTGAAACCGGAAACGAGCAACCACAGAAGGAAAACCGGTGTTCTATGACATGTACGGGATAACCCAGAAACCGAATACATAGCAAAGGAATCATACAGAAACCCATAACACTCCAGAGATTTTAAACAAAACTGACACTCACACAGAATCTGCCAAACACCAATGAAAAAACATAAGACTCGCCAGAAATCTTTAAACACAAGTCGTGGAGTAGCAAATAATTCCTGGGTCAAAGAGTCCGGTCCTCTGAAAATGCCCCTCGCAAACGGTCCACATCAACTTTTTTGTTAGATAGGAATTGATCCCGCCTCTTAAGGAGAGGCTGCCTGGAAAGTTTGTTAAGTAAAATACTCAGGCAAAGATAATGTCAGAGCTTTTTCCACCTTTAATGTGACCTATAACATGAACAATTCAATTAAAAAAACAACTGAAATCTTTGAGGGGGAAAAATAAAAAACAATAACCTGGTTGCATAAGTGTGCACACCTGTCACAGTAGGTGTATAGTGGTGGAGAGGACGGACCAGGCGCAGGCATGGGTAGCAGTCGGTGTACTCTTTAATTTAAACAAAGACAAAACAACAGAACAGAAGACACCGAGTACTGGGGCAAACTATTAACTGAAAGTAAACACAAAGAAACAACACTCACCACATACATCTGGACACACTGCGACATGGAACAATGACTAACAACTGAGGGGAGCAGGGGAGAAACACATACTAATAGCTTGATTGGGACATGGTGTGAACAATGATTGAGGACAAGACAAATGAATGGGCTCGGGATGAGTTCATGACTGTTGGAGTCCTAGGAAAAGCGGGAGATGACAGAGCAATCCGTCAGCTCACCATCACAACACCCTTAAACTAATACTTTGTTGAAACATCTTTTGATTTTATTACAGCACTCAGTCTTTTGGGATAGGAGTCTTTTAGCATGGCGCATCTTGACAAGGCAATATTTGCCCACTTTTCTTGGCAAAAGGGCTCCAAATCTGTCAGATTGCGAGAACATCTACTGTGCACAGCCCTATTCAGATCAACCCACAGATGTTCAATTGGATTCAGGTCTGGGCTCTGGCTGGGCCATTCCAAAAGGTTCATCTTCTTCTGATGAAGCCATGCTTTTGTGGATTTGGATGTGCACTTTGGGTAGTTGTTTTGCTGAAAGGTGAACTTCCTCTTCATCTTCAGCTTTCTAACAGACACCTGAAGGTGTGGTGCCAAAATTGCCTGGTATTTGGAACTGTTCATAATTCCCTCCACCCTGACTAAGGCCCCGGTTCCAGTTGAAGAAAAACAGCCCCAAAGCATGAAGCTGCCACCACCATGCCTCACTGTGGGTATTGTGTTCTTTGGGTGATGTACAGTGTTGTTTCTGCACCAAACATATACTTTTCGAATTATGGCCAAAAAGTTCTACATTGGTTTCATCAGACCATAACACATTTTCCCACATGCTTTTGGGATACTTGGTTTTTGATTGTTTTTGCAAACTTCAGCCGGGCTTGGATGTTTTTCTTCGTAAGAATAGGCTTCCGTCTTGCCACCCTACCCCATAGCCCATTCATATGAAGAATACGGTTGATTGTTGTCACATGTAACACACAGCCAGTAGTTTCCAGAAATTCCTGCAGCTCTATTAATGTTTCTGTAGGCCTCTTGGAAGCCACCCTGACCAGTTTTCTCATATTTTCATCAGTTTTGGAGGGACGTCCAGTTCTTGGCAACGTCTCTGTTGTGCCATATTTTCTCCATTTGATGATGACTGTCTTCACGGTATATTCACAGTGTCTTCATGGTATATCTAATGCTTTGGAAATAATTTTGTACACTTCTTCTGAATGATATCTTTCAACAATGAGATCCCTCTCTGAGGATCATGGATTCTGGTTTGAGATGCATCTAAGAAAATGTCAGGAAAATCCTACTAGAACTACTGAACGTTATTTGTGATTAATCAGAGTCACTTTAAATGATGGCAGATGTATAATGACTTCTATTTAACATGATTTTGAATGTGACTGGTTAATTCTGAACACAGCCATATCCCCAGTTAAGAGGGTGTGCACACTTATGCAAGCAGATTATTGTACGGTTTTCATTTTTCTCCCTTGAAGATTTCTGTTTGTTTTTCTATTGAATTGTTCACATTATAGGTCACATTAAAGGTGGAAAAATTTCTGACATGATTTATCTTTGTCTCATTCTTTTACATCACAAAAACCTGGCATTCTACAGCGATCAACTTTTGGCGTGTTAGAATGTGACTGTGACTGCGCACTGTTTGACTGATGTACATTGTGATGGAAATTTCACCGATAGACACTCAAAGGAGTAAGACAGAGACAAAATTCTCTTGGCACAGTTAGTAGTTTATTTGCAAATAGAGAGGCGCGTCAAATCCGAATAATCATTCGAGGAGTCTCTAAAGAAAATTACATGTACAACTCATATTTATTATAGTTAAAAGGGGTGTGGCAAAATGCCACCCATCAATCTTAGGTCACACAGGTGGGAGGGTTGTCCCCCCACCTTCCTGCCATAATGTTCACAGTTGTGTTTACCTAAAGGGACAACTGCCCCTACCGTCCCCCAACACTCACATTCCTCAGGAACAAAGGACAGATAGCCTTAATGGTTTAGCCAGTTGAGCAGATGGTCAGAGAACCTAATGATTGTCTGAAATAATACAGATGCATGTCACAACCAAAGACAAGAGTTACATACCATGTAATAGATAAGCAAACATGTCTCCAAAATACATTAGTTAAGAAATTGCCACAACAATAACCCTGAAGCCCCGCCTTAAACTAACACACTCTTCAACACAGCATAAAAACAGACAGAGTGTCTTTGACTTTCAAGCAGCTGGCAATATTTACGAAACATCTCAAGAATACAACCGACGTTTGAAGAACCCAAGACAGAGGACTCGCTGTGTGACGCCTTGGATGACAATGCTGAACCCTGCTATGGTACCCCGGACACTGACAGCTCGACTCCACCGTTATATCCACTAAGAAACTACCATTGGCTTGACTGGTGCTCAGCTAGGACCTCAATCTATCATACCTTTCAAATGCTGACACAAGAGTTATCACAAAATGGACAAATGAATTGCACCACAAATTTTAAACATCATCAAAGCAACATTGTGTGTGATCTCGGAACACATTGTTGTGGCCATTCTCCACAAAGCATGCATCTGATGTGAATAGGAGCACCCAAGCCAGAGAAGACATTCATTTTCAAGCACCACTGACCAATGTTCACGTGGCAGCAAAGAACTTTCTGCACAAGCTTAAGTCAGAGCCATACATCACACAGAGACTGAATGAGAATAGGGATGAACATATGGACACATTTAATGAGGAAGATGTATGCAACGTGGTAGAGTCTTGGTGCAATAAAACCAAAGAGTCTGTATCAACTTAAATCTGAATGTGTAGTTCCAAAAACTTTAATAAAATGATGTTAAACACGTATTACTTCTCATTATTTGCCCAATGCTTTACAATGTCTGATGTCAGGTTATGAAAATTATTTACTATCACCTGTCAAACCCTGGTGCTTATGTGGATAGAGAGGGTTTGAAAAGTGCATGTTTGGAGAAAACCGGAGACATCCTCAAAAATGGGGCACAGGATACGTACATGCTACACAAGCCTGTAGTGTGATGGTAATTCCATCGATAGAAACTCTTAAAGAAGTACAGAGACAAAATTCTCTTGGCACAATTAGCAGTTTATTTGCAAATAGAGAGACACGTCAAAAGCTTAAAGAATAATCATTCGAGGAGCCTCTAAAGGAAAATATAAATATTTATATTATAGTTAAAATGGGTGTGGTCACACAGGTTTTACAAAAGGGTGGGCTGTCCTCCCCCACATGGGTGACCTTTTCAACTCTTGAAGAGAATTTGCAGCATCTGGACAAACAATAGATGCCCTGTTGTGTTAAACTGATGGGCATATCAATGAGTAACCCTATAATCTGCCGATATCAATCAATGATGCCCCCTAGGCAAATACCAGATCCCCCTCTCCTACATTTCCCAAGGAACATAGGACAGATACCCTTATTCAGAGTACTGAGTTATCCTCTGACATTATACAGATGTGTGTCACAACCAAAGACAAGAGTTACATACCAGGCAATAGATAAGCAAACATGTCTCCAATGTACACTAGTTAAGAAATTCCCACAACAATCCATCCTCTTGATACCAAATCAACCCTTGGTATCAACCTTAAACAATTTCTTCATTAGGATATGGACTGCAACAAAATGATACTCTTTAACAACATGATCCTGCTGATATCATTAACCTAATGATTAGAGAATGGAACAAACCTGAAATGTCTGGATCCTCATTTACATGCTTCTAGACCGTTTCCATCATATTAACTCCAAGACCACACATTTTCATGACATAGAACTTTAACATAGTACAGCAAAAGCTTTTATGTTAAAAACATTGGCCAAAGGAAGTAATTTCAGGTGACACACATACTGACAGTGTTGGATATATAGCATCGACACATGCGTGTATAAACACCAATCACTGAATACATCCTTTAATTTGTTGCTGGTACATAGTCCTCTAATGCCAATTGCTTGATTCACTGAAAAGTCCTCTCATGGTTCCAATAAGATGTACTTCCAAAGTCATCACAAATGTTCTGCTCTTCCAAACATCAGACGGTCAATTATGAACCATTTCTTCGCAGATCGATGTACCAGAAGTCAGATGTATATTAGAAGGTGTTGTCCTTCATGGTTCAAATGCAGGTTATGATGACACAGCTCTTGTTGTCTCCATTCTAGCTGCTCTATCAGCCAGATCAGGAGAATCTGGGTGTTCTCCTTTGTGAATACCAAAATGGCCAGTTTTATTTATGAACTCTATAGCTGCAGGCCGGGTCGGGAAGGGATGGTTACTAGCACCAAAAAGCTCACTTTTCCACAAGTGACTTCAATTCATTGTGTCTAATTTTTAAACACTGAAGCCCTCCTGTAGCGTGTGGCACTGACCCCAGGCTCCTCTCTCAGCTACTTAAACAACAGATGAGATGTACCTGGTATAGACCCAACCAGGGTGGTATGTCGTCATGCAGTTGGTCTTTCCGCACCCCAGCAAACGTTGTCCAGAACCGGAGCCTCTCATAGCTCCCCTCGTCGGTTGGAGGTTGCCTTCTTCATCTCATGGCAGAAGCATCAGGCCTAGAATTAGTCCAGCTGTCAGGAACCAAGCATTACTGTTGACCATCTGGGGGAAGTAGAATCCGCTTGCAGCTGTAGGAATGTCCGTGTGTGAGATCCATCTTATCTCAGCCCACCTCACAATTGTCCTTAACACCAAACTCAGTCTCTCTGGCTCCAATCAGTTCATTATCATTATCGTGAATCACTTTCAAGTGTCCTGTACTTGTCAGTGAATTCTCCTTGAGAAGATTAGTTGCAACTGCACAGTACACAATTAGAAATATGTCCATTATATTAGTTTGTTGCTTCTTGCTAATGCATTAGAACACAGTCCTACCAAACACTTAAAACATGTACACCTGAATGTCCGATAGCTTTCTGTTTCCTTTGTCTAAGTAGATTAGAACAGTTGTAAACAGTAACAGAATAGTGCCAGCACCAACATTCCTGGTGCTTCTGTTCTGCTAATGTAGCACCATAACAATTCCAGAAGAACAATTTCCTATTATTGTTCCAATTACTTATCAGTTAAGAGTTTGCTTATGTTGAAGTATCAGTCTCAAAGAATAGTTCCTAAACAATTCTTAATTTGTCATCTAACCTGATCTCAGTCGATATATAATTACATCTGATTGTTTTATCTTGGAACTACAATCAAAATCACCTTTGGTTCACATGAATGATCAAATACCTTATTGCAAATCAAAACATTTCACACCATCTTAAAGCTCAGCTAACATAACTGTTATTTATCCTTAATTTCTCTACAAAATGAAACCAAGCGTGAATTTCTCCAAGCCTTTTCTTACTTAACCTAGCACATCAAAGACACTGCAATCCTGTCATAAATCATGATCCCCTTTTGTCCCGTCTCTCCAGACCTTTTCCTGTAACAGGGTCTGAGGGTCTCAATTAACTAAAAGTAATCTAGATCTTGATCTAGAAATATGTTACACTACACCCAGTGTCAATTTGGCTTTCGACCTATTTGCTGTTTGAGACATAGCTGATGTTCGTAACCAATCAAAAACAGAATAATGAACATAAAGTATTCAGTTCAGCCAAATTAGAAAGCTCAATGTTGATAATGTTACCAGTTAATCTGTTTCTCGTCCAAGCCGATAAAACAACTTCTCTACTTGGTTTTATAAAATAAAACTTGATGCAAAATTGTTTACTCAGTTTCAATTAAAACATAGCAAAACATAGTACCCATGTAATGAATAATACAATGTGTTCCCTGCACCTTTTTACCTACTTATTCCATAATGCAGGCGATTAACATGGTTACTTCTAATCAAATATCAAACAAACAAACTGAAGCATCACATTCTCAGAGTCACTATTCATCCCAACACATTTGTTATTTCTTAACTAAACCAAATCAAAATGGTAAGATGTATTCTACTCAACCATAACCATGTTAGGTTTTACATCAAACAAAGTTTCCAAAAACCCAAATTAGTCAAACACTGTAACTAGACACTAAGGGCCATAACAGATTTTATGATATAACTATTTTTTTATTTTACTAAGCAAACAGGAAAACCCAATTCTTCTAGTAACTATTTAAGTACCTATCCAATTTGCTTTGAACCCTAAGTTCAACTCTTTTTCACCATAATAATTTCATACATTTCCCTCTTTCACGTCAGTCAATGGAAAATGACGCCATGCGTGAAAGCAAAACCAGTACAGGACGGACACAAAGAAAACCGAGAGCAAGGATGAATCTATTATTCAATCAGCAAGGAGTCACAAAATGAATATTCATCAAAACAAAATAAAATTATCAAAACCCAACATCCACAAACAAAATCAAAAACAACAAATGTGCCACATGGTCGCATGTGTGAAGGAATCATAACTCATATAACCTATTGAAAAAGTTGTTTTACTCAGTTAAACAACACCCAAATTAGCATATGGAAATATGCATTTCCACAGGCAATGGCCAAAATAGGTTGTGACAAAAAGTTTAGGGAATTTTTCCAACATTGATGCAATACCCCAGTCATTATTGTAAATACAAACAAAGTGAAACTACATAATTTAACCAAACCCAATTCAATTTTTTTATTAGGAAATCTAATTTTACGGACTTTGGCCAGTAGGGGAATAAATAAGCTGTGGCTATGTCACTCTCTGTTGCAGGCTAAGACTATATCGGATGCAAATCCAGACTTCATAGTAAACAAGTGTGTTTACTTAACGTTAAAGACCATCACCATGTGGATTCTTCATTCTACCACTTATACAGCATATAAGGAGAGAGAAAACATAAAAGGAGAGGTCCACAGTCTCAGAACCGGCTCCCAGGTCTGCTGGGATGGCCACGGCAGCGTGAGGTGGAACACCACGGAAGGGAGGGAATTGGTCAGAGGAATGGTCCAGGTCTGAAACAACCTGAGGAGGGAGAGCTAAAACACAGACATCAGTAAATCTAACACGACACTGCCTAAATCTTTCATCAGCATTGTTTTGCCAAATAACATAAACTTTCCAATTAATCTTCCGTTTCCTGTTCAGTAGTTTCTTTACCTTCCCCTGCTCGTATTCTTCCAAATTCACCCTCAATTCATGCAACCACCACTGACTAAAACTGCCATATGACAGAATACCCCCAAATTCTCAAAGACACAACGGTTCACACGTCTATACGCCATAATCATCCAACATAATTTTTGCCAGTCCATCATAAATTCGAGATACCGGCAAAGATTTACTGCCACACTTACCCATAATTTTACCAAGCTTGGCGAAAACGCCGGATCCACAGCAAACCCAAATTGGGCTAACAAGCCACCACCCGTCGCCCAGGTACCTCGAATAACGTGCTCAGCATACGTTAATAAGCCTGTCAAGGCCTACCGTAGACTTGTCTGCTGATTCAAATGTGCTCTAACACACATTCCCAGAACCACATTTCACCGGATTGTGCACTTAACTCCAGAGTTCAAAATGTGGCTCCGGGTACCAGTACTGATCAATCCCGAATCTCATTTCAGCTGGGTGCCTTTGCTCTCACCTGTCTCGCAGCCAACCCACAAGAGGATTTAGGCTCCAGAGTCCCAGTCTCCGGCCGTGCACGGTTAACCCGCTAGGATATGAGTTCAAGAGACCACGTTGAAAGGACAAACCTCCAAATTGTGGCACACACTTAAAGGAGTAAGTACAGACACAAAATTTACTTGGTACAATTAGCAGTTCATTTGCAAATAGAGAGCCGCGTCAAAAGCTTACAGAATAATCACTGGAGGAGCCTCTAAAGGAAAATACATGAACACTCAGAATTTATTACAGTTAAAAGGGGTGTGGTAAGATGCTACCCAGCTATCTTAGGTCACACAGGTTTTACAAAAGGGTGAGCTATCCTCCCCCACATGGATGACCTTTTCAACTCTTGAAGAGAACTTGCAGCATCTGAAAAAACTATGAGTAACCCTATAATCTGCTGATACCAGTCATACCAGTCAATGATGTCCCCTAGGCAAATACCAGATCCCCCTCTCCTACATTTCCTAAGGAACAAAGGACAGAAACCCTCATTCAGAGTAACGAATGATCCTCTGACATTATACAGATGTATGTCACAACCAAAGACAAGAGTTACATACCAGGCAATAGACAAGCAAACATGTCTCCAATGTACATTAGTTAAGAAATTGCCACAACAACAGCTATTAATTTTCTAAGAAATAGAGTTATTGGTCACGATATAAATTCACAATTTCAACTGGATTTGGTCGACAGGAGTGCTTACAGTGTTGAAAAGGATAACATGAAATGTATGTTAACATGTATAGATGTGTTAAGTAAATACGCCTGGTTTCGTGTTGAGAAATCTAAGTGCTATTGAAGTAAAACGGGTATTTGAAGACAAATCCCTTTGGGGGTGATTTTGGCTAAATTTTACTACTTTTGGGTGCTATATTCATTTCTGTAACAAGTATTATGAAGTATTGTATATCCACGTAATCACAACCCCCTCAGCTACACATAACAAAACTTCTGGCACACTATTTAGACACTATTTAGAAAATGCATGTGTTTGAAAGGCAAAAACAAGGTTCTACAGAGAACAGTTCTGCCATATGGTATGATAAGTCTTTGGAAAACCCATTTCTTTGTGAAAAGTGTTTTTAATAACTTATTTTTAAAGTCCCATGCCTGTAGTGAAATATAAACGAGTTCTAGGCTGCAAATAATAAATACAAGTTCTACCCAAAAAATATGTTACAACTTAGATGGAAATCAAAAATGATTTCAAAAGTATGATAAGATAATGAGTGGATAATTTGTGTCTGTTTTTACACCAAGCACTCACCAGATGGCAGCTGATGACTGCTACTGAGGTTTTAGTTACGTCTCGTAATGAGAACACCAAGAGACCACCATTGTTTTGAAAAACTCATGAACATCCCTCTAGTATGTCGACAGAACAATATTTTTACATCATCATTATATTGCAAAATGTAATACGGTGCAAAATATCATACATAGCAAATACGTACTTGTTATCCAAATGGGTCACGTCGCATTAGAATGTCTGAGGCGAAATGGTCACTCTGCGTTACCTAGTCCTGGACAGATTCCCATTCTTCAGCTTCTTAGTTACATTCAAATATATGTTCTAAAATGTTTTTTATTGTAAATAAGCAGATGTCTTGCTAAACAAAAGCGAAAACCATGATTCTTGACTTTGTTATAGAAGCTATGGTAACCCCTTGTGCAATTGCCGCACAAAATGACCACCACCCCCTTCCCAGCATTCCTGTTTCCCACAGGTCATGTTCCAAGACAATATGACATAGTAGAGGTGCTGTTTGTGATCAGCCAACCAGGATTCTATGTAAAAACAGAGCATTAGGTAAACTAACCATGACATGCAATGTGTGATGGTATCTAGTATTTGGTCCATCTTTGCATTTCTCTATCTCAGACTGTGATACCCATAGGAAGACAAACTATTTATAGAATGATTCACAAATGTCTAGATACCCCCCCCAAAAAACTATATGATTTTAGTGATTATAGCTTTTTATATTCATGCAAACGTTTGGTTTGTGTTTACAACCAGATGTACTATCGGTCTGTTAATATGAAGCCTGTTGATGGTTGTGATAAAAATGTTAAACAAGTACTCAAGGACCTGTACGTTTCAACAATGATGAGAAATTAAAATCAAAATTTTAAGTTCCTTTTTGGAGATACTGCAAGACTCTCAAAGTTGAGAGGGGTGTCTACCAAGGGTTATGAAATGGAGTACACCGATGAAAATTTTACAATAACGGAATGCATTCCTAGGGTGCCTCCTCAGTATATTGTAAAGGATTATGATGGTGATGTGATCGTCGGGAAATTTTATGAACAGGAATTATTGAAAATATCCTGGCTAAGAATACAACTTTTAAAGTGGAAGCAGTTCTGGATGTGAAAGTACAGAAAATCGGTCTGGTTAAATGCATTAGTTGACCTGAGACATTCAACAGTTGGATAACATTGGAGCTAGGCCATGAAATTCGAACAGGATAAAAACACTAGGATTTGCAGGACCAAATCATTCACAGTGACTGTGATCAGCATGGGTGACCGCAATTTCTACTGTCTAAAAGATAATAATTCATATAAAATATGAATATATTACAATTATTTATACATTTTATATATAGAATAAATAGCTAATAAAATGCAGCACACATACCATCTAAATACATTAAATAAGAAGTATTTAAAAAATGTAATTGTGAACCTGAAGTATGTAGGCATTTCCTGTATGATGAATGTTTGGTGAACAGCGTCACCAATGCCATCTTACAGCGACGGAAATGTATGGAAAGCCAATTGAGTCATAAACATGACTATAAAAAAAAAAATCAATATATTACCTCGCATCTCAAAATGGGTCTCCTAAATGTTAGGTCCCTTGCTCCAAAGGCAATTGCAGTAAATTAATTAATCTCTGATCATAAACTTGATGTTATTGGATTATGTGAAACATGGCTGAAGCCTGATGAATTTACTGCCCTAAAGGAGGCCAAACCTCCTGGCTATATTAGTGATCATATCCCCCGTGCATCCCAAAAAGGAAGGGGTGTTGCTAATATCTATGATAGTAAATATAAATGTACTCTTAAACACCTCACTGGTTTTCATTCTTTTGCTCATGAAGGTTTTGCTCATGAAAGTTAACCAGACTGAATTGTTTTACATAGCCACTATTTACAGGCCGCCTGGGCCATATACAATGTTCCTCAATGAGTTTCCAGAATTCTTGTCTAACCTTGTAGTCATGGCCGATAGTATTAACATTTTTGGCGATTTCAACATTCAAATGGAAAAGTCAAATGACCCTCTTTGAAGCGATATTTGACTCAATGTGTTTTATCCATGTCTCCGGTCCAACACACAGCCACAATCATACCTTAGATTTAGTCCTGTCAAGAGAAATCAATAATTTAGATCTAATAAATTCCAACGTAAATCCTGGAATATCGGATCACTGTCTTATTACATTTACAGTAAAAACAAGAAGTCCACTCGCTCTGCAAAAAATTTGTTTCAAAAGCTGCGCTATAAATTCTCGGACTACAAATAGATTTCTTGATATTCTTCCAAGCTTGCTCATCAATGACAAAGAAAATAAATCCGCAAACGATCTAGTCCAGGATCTTAACTCAACACTGCGAAATGCTTTAGATACGGTTGCACCACTTAAAACAAAAGAATTATGCAACAAGAAACTTGCTCCCTGGTACACAGAAAATACTGGAACACTAAAGCAAGCCTCCAGAAAATTGGAGTGAAAGTGGCGCTCCACCAAGTTGGAAGTATTCAGACTAGCCTGGATAGACAGCACACCTAAAAACGAAAAGCACTCACATCTGCTTGATCAGCGTATTTCTCTGACCTGATTGAGGTGAACAAAAACCATCCAAAATTTCTCTTTGATACAGTTGCAAAGTTAACTTAAAAGCAATGCTCAACAAGTGAAGTGGGTCTTCACTTAAGCTGTAATGAATACATTAACTTTTTTGATGAAAAAATCATCACCATTAGAAAACAAATAACTGATTCAAATAATTACAGTCCCCCAAATCTCAGTTGTCCTGAGAATGTCCTGAACCTCCCTAACCAGGTGTCAATAGGGACACTGGAACTTTTTGATCCCGTATCGCTCGACATTCACAAAATTTGGAATGAGTTCTAAACACACAAATTGTCAACTAGACCCAATTCCAACTAAATTAATCAAGGAGCTATTTTCGGTGCTAGGTCAGCCAATGTTGAAAATAATAAATTGCTCCCTTTCCTAAATTCCTCCCTGTGCCAAACCTACCAAAAACAGCTGAAATTAAGCCTCTTTTTAAAAAATCTAAACAACTATAGGCCAATATCAAACCTGCCATTCCTCTCAAAAATCGTAGAAAAATGTGTTTCCCAACAACTGAACGCTTTCCTGAAGACAAATAACACATATGAAATGCTCCAGTCCGGTTTCAGACCCCATCATAGTACTGAGACTGCACTTGTGAAGGTAACAATTGACCTTCCAATGGCCTTAGACAAAGGTTCCGCATCCGTCCTGTTGCTTATTGATCTTAGTGCTGCTTTTGACACTATTGATCACTCCCTTCTCTTAGAAAGCCTGGAAACCCATATTGGGCTACTTGGGAATGTTCTAGCCTGGTTTAAATCTTATTTATCTGAAAGATATCAGTTCGTATGTGTTGATGGCATATCCTCGGACAAAACAAAAGTGTGTTTTGGAGGTCCTCAAGGCTCGGTCCTGGGCCCTTTATTGTTCACTATATATGCTGCCTTTTGGAGATGTAATCCGAAATCACAATGTCAATTTGCACTGCTATGCTGATGACACACAGTTATATATTTCAATGAAGCATGGAGAAACCCCCAAATTAGCTACTTTGGAAGCATGTGTTTCAGATATTAGGAAGTGGATGACAGAGAACCTCCTGCTTTTAAACACAAGAAAAACGGAAATGCTAATTTTAGGACCCAAGAAACAATTACTTTTTCTGGCAGATCTCACTGTGAACCTCGATGGCTGCATGGTCGTATCCCAAAAAACTGTATGAAATCTCGGAGTAACCCTCGACCCTGACCTTTCCTTTGAAGAAAATATAAAATGTATCTCAAGAGTTAATATTTTAATCTTCGAAACATTGCCAAAATCCAGTGTTGCGGACGTGATAAAGCAACACTCATTGATGCTGGCCAACCTAGGCGTCGCAATGGAGGGGATCCTACAGGCTGTGCGATGTCTAGAGTTGAGCCAGACGACTCCCGCAGCACCGGCTGAGTTACCGCCCCCCCCAACCTGCACTTACTGGGGTAGGGGCGATGCACATTCCGCTTCCCCGGGATTATGACGGGACGGCGGACCGCTGCCAGGGTTTCCTTCTTCAAGTCGACATTGCGCTCCAGGCAATTCACCCTGAGCCGACAGACGCACAGAAGATCTCATCACTCATCTCCTGCCTGTCTGGGAAAGCCCTGGAATGGGCCACTGTCGTGTGGAACACAGAGGGACCCATCCGGGTCAGCTACAAGGAGTTCGTCCACCACTTCCGGGTCGTCTTCGATCATCCACACGAGGGGAGAGAGGCAGGCGAACGACTCTTCCATCTGGGTGGAACGACCGGGCCCTATTCGACCATTACCGCTGTAGCCTTCGGGAGGACGTCCGAGGGGAGCTAGCATGTCGAGACGTGAACCTCTCGTTTGAGAAATTGGTCGAAACATCTATCCGTCTCGACAATATGCTGGCTGCCCGAGGACGTCCTAGCGAGGGCCCGGCTGTTCCACCCCACCACCTCGACACCG